>VXAX01004312.1:54232-114254 GCA_013399835.1 Leptocoma aspasia | reverse complement strand
AGAGAAAAAAATAATCTCCAGAATTATTTCTGATGAAAATGAATGAGCTGGGATATAAGATGAGGAGAGAAGGAGGAGAGGGATGGTTGTATTTAGACAGCAGTGACCTGCAAGGCTTGTCTTGCACAGAACAGCACCCTGCATTAAACATCTCAGGTTTATGGCAGCAAGAACTGCCATAAAATGAGCTCAGCCTCTGGAATATACTCCAAAAGCCTAACATATGGGCTAGGGACACCCGTTTCATTAATGTAAAAACTTCAAGGAAACTGCTTGCAATCCAAACTGGAGCTGCTCCAGCATTTTCTTGGCCGTGTACAAATTGGAGTGGGGATGAGAGATTTCCCCTCCTTCCCAAGACACTTTCCCCTTGGAGGGGAATTGGGTATTTCTTCAGAGAGTTGTAGAATAATTGGTCAAAGGCTGGAGGAAAGGCTCTGTAGAGAGGACTTAGGATCCATCAAAATCCATTTCAGTTCCTCTAAAGTGTCTCTGTTTCATCCTTCCCAGGGACAGCCTGGAACAAGAGGTTTTCCTGGATTCCCGGTAAGCGTAACTCTTAATTTATGAGGTACGGATATGTGATAGTACTAGGAACCCTCATAAGTGCTTGCTGCATCTCATCATTTCTTCCTGAAACCAATGACCTGATCTGATATCACTGGAAAAAGCAATTTTTTCTTCATTTCTTTTTCTGATTTTTTTTTTCTTTCTTTTAAACGATTCTTAGGAAGAAAAAAAAAAAGCTGCGAAACCATACAACTCTGAAAGGAAATTAATTAAATAAAAAGCCCCAAGTGTTAAATTAACGTTGTTAAAGCCAGATCTGTTCGGTAAAAGAAAGCCATCCTAAGAAATACCCCTATCCCAAACAAAGAAAACAAGCCTAGGTAGGGGAAATTCCAACTTTAATTGAGCTTTTAGGTGATATTCCAACAGCAGCAAGTGCTTGGGATCCAAAAAGGGCCCTGCCTGTTGAGGATCAGCTGGGGACTGTGCTAGGCTGAGCACCCTGATCATGCCAAAGGGAAAGGACATAAGACATGAGGGAGAATTCTCCAGCACAGTTGCAAGGGAACAGAGATAATGCCCAGGAGAGGACAAAGCAAATTTCATTTCAATCCTACAGTTGCTGGCAGCACTCTCTGAAGCATTGAGGCTGCTTAAGAACTCCAGCAGTTGCTATTTATTCATATGCATTTATCCTGGACAACTAGGAAGCCTGAGGCAAACACAAACACCCCCCATAGCCCTGCTCCTGCCAGGCAGCTCAGCTGCTGCTCCAGGACACTGGATGTGCCAGAGCAGGTCTGTGGGGGAGACACTGACGCCTGGAAAATGGGAGGAATTGGCAGCTCTGAGCTGTCTGACCGGGCTCCAGGGCTCTGCCCGTTGTGACAAGGGGGGCTGGGAGCTGCCCCTGGGCTGAGGAGAAGCAGATCTCTCCAGGCACTCTTGGTCCTTGGCTTTTGGAGGAGCAGAAAACAAATCAGCCCAGCTCATGAGGAAGTGCTGGGTGGGACAGCTCTGCGGAGCCTGTTTCTCATCAAACAGTACCTTCAGCGTGTGCTGAGCTGTATGTCACCTCTTCCCTGGGACACTTTTATTATTCTGTCATTTGCAAAAATTCCTCTTCCCCCAAAGGTGGGTGCATTTTGAATCAAAGTCTTGAGAAAACTGCTGATATTCAACGAGTTTGCCAAACTGTAAAATTTTAAATTCTGAGATTTGTTTTGCAAATTGCCTGTGAATCTCTCCTTGCTTCTATTCCCGTGTCCAGCATTGCTGCTGAAACATGCTGACAGTGAGCAGGTCCCTACTGAAGCAGTTTGAAATCTGGGCTGGTACTCAGTGGGCCAGGGACCTGCCAGGACTGGTCAGGAGGGCAGGGAGTCACCTCACGTCACCTCACCCCATGCAGTCTTATGGCACATAGTGCTTCCTGGGGCAGATGGGCAGACACCCTGGGGAAAGCATTTCTCATCATTTTTTCTCTTTTATTTCAGGGCCCTATTGGCCTGGACGGCAAACCGGTAAGCAAAGAACTTCTCAGCAGGCTTCCTGCCCTGCCTCCTGCAAGTCCCACTGTGCTGCAGCCTGTGTGTTACACTCTATGTTTTAAGGGGATTATTTTGCAATGTCTGCACATGCAGGGATTAAAGGAAAATAAGGAAGTTGGCAGGCAGGAGGATGCCACAGATGCCTTGGGGGCGATGCAGGAGTCAGGAGATTAAGGAAGGCAGACTATGGCCTATTCCTTTCTAGGTAAATCTATAAAATAGCAGTTCACAAGTGCAGCAGCCTGGCTGCTGCAGGGAAAGCTGTAGCAGGCACTTCCACCCAGAATCGGACAGGCAGAGCAGATCCCCGAGGTATCAGCCCTCTGCCTTAGCCAACAGCTTCCTTCTCCTTGCTGCTGTGCCAAAAAGAGCTGCAGTACAGGAGGGAAGGATCCTAAAGACCTCTGTGAGACCTCCATGCTGTCCTTAGAGATTTGCAGTAGAAGGCCAAGTTCTTCCCATCCTTCAGAGAGTTTGGCACAAATGAGCTACTTCTCCATGAACCCAGTTGACATGAAACCCGTAGCTCCACGTAGCAGCCACGTAGCCAGGTTCCCCACCACACTCCTCCAGTGCTGTAATGGAGAAGGAGCTGGTAGCACATACCTCTGGCTTCTGATTTCCTGCAGTGGGACCCTGTTTTTGCCATGGGGAACTTCACCCCCAGGAGAGCTGCGGCAGCACCTTTCTTGTACTGCTTTGGGGACACATGCTTCACTCAGCAGAAGCTGTTAAGTCATCATCATCTAGAGTCTGCAGTGGCCAAAGCTGATGTGTGTTTCCTTTCTTTGCAGGGGCATCCTGGACAGAAGGGAGAGATGGTAAAAATACATATGTTTGTCTGCGGGTGATGGGTTGGTTTGCAATGATGTTGTGCCTCAGCTGGAAACAAGCTCATGGGCAGGGTAGCAGTCTTACCTCAGCTGATGCACTAGCTGCATCCCTAATTCTGTAACTTCATAATGGCAGTGCTGGGATGCATGTCTGTAATTTTTGCATTATTGCTATCACATTCATCATGTCACAACAGCGACTCTCTAGTTATGCATGGGATGTGTTTTCCTTGCACTTAGCAATTATGTTCTTTAAATATATTCTGGGAGCTGACATTTTTTGTGGTTGGCCTCATAGGACAAGTAAAAGTTGATGGAAAGATTTCTGAAAACCCATCTGGCAGCTTTCAACTTATCTAACAACAACCAAAAAAAGCATATTTTTTGTATTAAATGTGGTTCCCCCCCACCCCCCACCCCCTTGAAGCTCTGTTTCATGTGTGCATCATACAAAAATGCTTTTGGTTGAAAATTATAAACTTAGACTGCACTTTATGGAAGCTCAAATGCTGTCTTGTTCCTCTTGACATCTCTGATGATGAAATCCCAAATATGAGTATGTCAAGAGAGAGGCACTCTAGTCACCTTCACTCACTAAAGTGTTGAATGTTTTCTTCTGCTAATTCTGTAATTCTGTTTTTTGAGCCTGAGTGTCAGTATAGCCCTCTGGCAAGCACATGTTGAAGACCCCCTCCCCACTCCCCTGTTGTGCAATCCTAGCTCAGGCTTCAGTCCTGGCTGCTTCTGGTTCCATCCCAGTGCGTCAGCTGAGGAGATGCGCTGTCAGCTGAGGTCCTGGGAACAATGAGGGTGTGTCTTCCTGATGATTTTTTTCCCCCTCTCTTTTTAATATTTCCCCCCCGTGGTGCAGCCAGAGCATGTGTGCATTTTCACTCCTCCAGAGTAACAAATCTCGGAACCCGGATCTCTCTTGGGAATTTTCTTCACAATTGTTTTTAAAAGCTCAGTATTTCACCTACTCCATACGCTGTCTTTTTGTCACTGTAAATGGAAAATCATCCCGTGTTAAATTCTGTGTTTCTTTAAAGGGTGCTGCAGGTCCCAGGGGACAACCTGTAAGTATCTCATCCCTGTTTCATCTCTCCTCCTAATCCCTTTCCCCTTGCCTTCACTGAACTCCTTCATTTACTGAGGCCTTTTTTGACCGCTTTTCTTTTATAGGGACCCCCAGGACAAAAAGGAGACAAGGTAATTTCAGTGGAGGCCTTGTTAAAAGTTAAAAGAGAGGGAGGGGCTTGGTGGACTTGGTGCTGCTTGATCTGACTGTGAGTGAGGAGTACCAAGAGCAGAGGGCTCAGGGGATCTGGGACAGGAGGCAGGGTACTTATTGGGTGCAAATTGGCATAACTGCACTGAGTTTGATATAGTCACAGTGATTTACACCTTCTGGATCTGACCCTGCGTGCCTATTTTGGTCGCCTCTGTTCGTGGTTTAAACTCTTTCCTTTTTAATCCCGTTCTTTCACAGGGTCAGTGTGCAGAGTACCCGCACAGGGTAAGTCATTAGCGTTATTATCCTCTGTCCCGTGCCTTCCTGCATGCTAATCCTCCTTCGTTTGAATGGCTTTTTGTTGGAAGTAGAGATCGTTTCATTAAGAAGATGCGTCATCTGGGCCCCCAGGGCAGTGCTTGGCTGATTGATGTGTTTCACAGAAAAGCAGCAGATAAGGTTTTCCAGGAGGGATGTTGGTTCTCCGGTCTGTCTGTTCCTGCCCACCAGAGCTGACCCCTAGATAGCCGTTGTCAGTTCTGCTTCCTGGAGCCCTCCTGTGCTTTGTGCTGGAGAGGAGAAGGTCCATGTCCTCATGAACCCAAAACCCAGTGAAACCTGGGGGTTCTGGAGGAGTAGAGGTCACCCATGCCTTGAGCTGCTGCACTGGCTCTGTGCTGCCTCCACAGCCTCTGCTCTGGTTGTGTGGCCCAGAGCAGTGTGGGCTTTGAAGACCTGGGGGAAACTCTATCATCATTCCTCCCTTTTTCTTCTCCCTCATGCCGGTGTCATCCCTGCATAGAGACAAGGGGAAGGGTTATGCTCCCTGTGCCCCCTGGCCATGGTGCTCTGTCAGGTCCCCAGCGAGCTGGTCCCCATGCTGATCCCCAAGCCTGCTGGACTTGGTTCCTGCAAGGAAGAGGGTTGATGCCAGCAACTGTTTCATGAAAGCCAGGATGTTGTCCCACCTGCCCCTTTGTCTTGGCCTGGTCAGCATGTGCTGCAGCCAAGAGTGGAGAGAGAACATCATGGGGTTTGAGGGGATTTAACCAGTTCTAAAAACAACCAGAGTGCCGAAAATCCACTGGAAATGCATTGGAACGACATCATATGAAGTGGCTGGAATTTGTAATCTGGGTGTACAGGGCGACAAGCTTAAGAGCTTTCTGTTTATTTTTGATGGGCCTCTGGATAATCAGCTGGGCTCTGGTCCCTGGCCCAGAGGGAGCAGGGTTGGAGCAGCAGAGCCACTGGAGAGAGAGCTCAGCTGGCAGCAAGGGAGAAGGGGGCTGTGGGTAAGTGCCAGTCCCCCGTGCAATAACAGGCGTCAGCTGTGTTTATTTAGTGAGCCGGCTCACTAGATTGTTATGTTAAAAAGAAGCCAACAACACTGGTCACCCGAGCAGTGTCCTGAGTTCCTGTTACAGCCCTTGGCTCTGACTGTCCCCAGTGCTCAAGGTGAAAAGCAGTGGCAGGACCCAGAGCAACACTGGGAAGGGAGCTGGTGCATCCTTGGAAATGGCCTGGGCTGAGGCCTGGGGGCAGAGGCACACTGGTTTGGTGGGTCAGGGTTGTAGGGTGGCTGATGAGCTGCAGGGCTTTGAAAGTGGGAAAAGGGTGGGTACAAAGCCTCACATCCTGGCAGTGTTTCCTTGTCTCTCATGGAGATTCTTTTGGTCTCATGAGGCACCAAGCTCAACATTATAAGACGCCCATGAGTTGTTCAAGGCTGAGACATGCTCACGGGAAGGGTGACTGTCCTCAGATCAACTCAAGGACAGGCTGTCCTGAGCTGCAAGTTCAGGGAGCCAGAGGCACAGACCAGCCAGCAGAGGTGCAGTTCTCTTTCTTCCTGAATGAAAATTAGGATGAGCCTTTTTGCAAAAATGCGACACTGCTGACCGAATTGCAATTTATTCTTGCTTTTCTGATTGATAAGATTCTTTGTCAGATGTTCTGGGTGAGGAAATGAAAACCAGCATCCTGACAAACCAGGGGTGTTGTTTCATTTTGTTTCATATTTGTTTTCTTAGGAAGGAAATACAAGGTTAGGATATGTGCCTTGGCTCTTGTTGTCGTTTCCTATTTTTTTGTCTGTATGAGTCTGGGTGGCCTGCACTGCTGTGAGGGATGAGCCCACGCATTGGGGCTGCCCATTCAGGGTGAGAGAGCCCCTCAAGCTGCTGCAAAGTGCCGCTCAGGGAAATGGGGGGACCAGCCATGCTGCGTTTGCTCTCAGAAATGCTGTTTGTGTGACTGACCCCGTTTGTCTCATGTGTGTTCACTGTTCCCCAGGAATACCTAAGCACCACACTCGCAGCCCTGCGCTCTAACCAGATCCTAACGCTGAAGGTTTGTGGGTAGCGGTCTGAGGGGACCCAGTTCTGATGCAAAGGCTGGAGGTGCAGCTCCAATATTGCACGCTGCCTTCTGAAAAAACTTCCCATTGGAGCACAGAGGGAGCAGGGCAGGAGCTGGGTGGAAGTGCCTTCAGATTTTTTTCTCTAAACTCTCCCACTTGCACCTGAATCCTTTGCAGGATCTTGTCTTGCCTGTTTTCAGGACTGGTTCTCTCCATTTTCCTCCTTATCCTTTCCAGCATCCTCCCTCAGCTTCCCTGTAAGCTGTATAATATTTCAGGTACCCTTCAGCACTTGAGCAGCCAGGCAAAGCCAGCTTAGCTGGCTCTCCTGAGCTAAGGGGCTTCCTGCACTGTCTTTTAGAAAGGGGAGGTTTGCCTTTGGATAAAATCAGCCCAGCTGAATTTCCAGCAGCACTGCTTTTGGAGTGATAGCTTGTGGCTCTCTGGATCAGTGCATTTGAACACAACCACGTGATCATGGTGCTGCAAAATTGGGGTACTACTTCTCTTTGCAACAGGACTGGATCCTTGCTTTCACTGCACACATGAAGTACAATGTTTAAAGGGAATAAAATGTGCTGTTTGGAAGTGTATGGTTTCTGTGGTGGGACACCTGTGGGCACACCTCTGGGATCTGAGTGCACAGCTCACGTGGGGAAATGTCACACATAGGCACGTTTTTGTGCCCAAGCACAGAAAGGCTCTCTTGCTTCTCCCTATGTAAATCAAGAGCAGCTTCAATGGAAAACTGATAGGAACAGGAAAGTGGATCAGGCCAGAGCAGCATTCCTGGGCCTGGAGCCGACATGGTGGGTGCCAGGGTGACAGCAGCGTGCATGCAAGTGGAAACTGGATACGGCAAAAGGATGAACAAATGCTCCTGAGCTTTAGTGCATTTGATTTCTGTCTGTCCGAGTCAGCTTTGTGCCCTAAGGCAGCATTCCTGGCTATAAGCAGTCAGAAGGTGATGATACTGTTGAGCAAGGAAAAACAAAGCGCAGGCTGCCAAGGCAATGCCCTGCTTAGGTGTCCAGCTCCAAGGCCTCTTAATTTGTTTCTGCCAAATTAAGTGAATCAGGCCAGGACCTCTGTGCTGACCCCAGCTAGCCTTTCTCCACTCCCTTTTGCACCTGGAGGAAGGGTGAGACCTGGAGATACACTGGGTTTCCTGTAAAAGAACTAGAAAACTGCACTTGGAAAACTTGGAGAAAATTGTAATTCTGATAGTTGCCCCAAATCTGATGATGATGAGAAGTTAAGGGAAACAGTCCCATCGCTGGACACCCTAGCAGAGCCAGCGAGGGGATGTCTTGCAGTGAGCACTTCCTAAGGAGATCAGCAGGGCTGAGTCAGACATCCCCTGGGTAAGTTCTGTGTCCAGGTGGGAGCTGTGAGAGCTCTGTGCAGTGGGAGCATTAGGGT
The DNA here is from genome assembly GCA_013399835.1 of Leptocoma aspasia. Classification (NCBI taxonomy): domain Eukaryota; kingdom Metazoa; phylum Chordata; class Aves; order Passeriformes; family Nectariniidae; genus Leptocoma; species Leptocoma aspasia. The sequence continues at coordinate 106,346 of VXAX01004312.1, read as the reverse complement.
GGCGAGTGGGCAGCCCACGCCTGCCAGGCTGGCACCCTGTGGGCAGCACAGAGGAGCCCAGAGGTCTGCCAGCAGGTCCCTGCGCTGCGCCCGCCCCACGCCGCTCTCGTGCCGGGCTTTATTTTCATGGCAATCTCTCTGTTCCCCTCCTCTCTGTTCTCTCCCCTGGCTGCTCTCTGACTCTCGGTGCCCTAATGGCCTCCTTTGCCCTGCGACCTTCTGGTTTGATCTTCTTCAGCTGTTGCCTCTCCTCAATTCAGTGCGGCTGGCTCCACCTCCGGTCATAAAGAGACGCACTTTCCAGGTAGACTTCTCCTCCTTGTTGCCTGTTTCTGAGCTTATCCCAATGCTTGCAGTTAAAATCAGCTTGCTACCTGTCTTTCTTCCCCTACAGAGAGCTTTCCAAGAGTTTCAGGCAGAGCTGAGGGGCTTTCTTTAAAGCAGAGGAAATCTTTGATGTGATAATGTTGCTAAAAAGAAATGCGGTGAAGCCAGATTTTTGAAATAAAAGAAATGGGCCATGAAGCTGTTCTTGGGGCTGTTGACAAGCAGCCTCCTCCCTTAAGGAGTCAGTTCCTGCATATTCAATCTCCAGAAGAGGTTGGAAGCCTCTTGCTGAAATTCATCTAATGTCTGTGAAATTTAACTGAGATGAATGAATAGGCAAACACTTCTTCTAAGGGCTAGTCTAGTCTGAGGCACTTGGGGAAATGTATTTAAATAAGCTGTTAGAATGGTTTCATTAAATTGCATTAAATCTTTGTGTAAACACATTTATTTTGGTTTCCAGGGCCATAATTCATGTTTAGTTTATTTTGGGAATGAATTCATAAAGTGAATTATGGACATATGAATAGTGAATAAGAGTGTCCATAGTCAGAGTTCATGTGGCTTTTAATGAGCCCACTTTATGCTCCCTCATTCCATCAACTGGGATTAGCTTTCCTGTGTGGACAAACTGCTGCAATTACCCCACTGAAGTGTGCTGGGCACTCTCTATGAAGTGGCTGGGTTTTGTTACCCTGCTGCCTGTCTAGACAGTCGGATGCTAGCAGGGGACTGCAGGATGCAAGGGACCTTTACCATGAGGTGCCTGGTCCTTGCCCAGTGCTGGACAAATCCTGACCTTACCACTTGAGCCCGTGCTTTCAGTTCAGATTCAGCATTCGCACCACACAGAGCCCCATGGACTGCGCTGTTTGCCCTTCAAAGTGACAGTCTGGAGAGCCAGGCCAAGGACTGACCTCTTGGGAAGGCTTTGAAAACTGAAGTTCCTCTCCAGGATGAAGTGGGAAACTTGAATAGCTGCCCTACATCCTGTCGTCAGCCAGGGCTGCAAATTCCCTCTGTCCTCAGAGGAAAACTTCACCGGAGAGTTTTGCCATGACCGGTTTTGCCTTTGCTGTATTCATTCTCTAAATGCAGTGGGGTGTGGTCTGCTCCTATGGACCTGCCAGCGCTGGGCAATTCCAGGAGCCCAGCGTATGAATACTAAGAAAAAAAAGTGAGGCTGCAAAATGGATGTTCCAGTGCCTGGAAGAGAGGAAAATCCTGCTGCTAACTCTGAGCATATCAGCAGGAGTGCTTTGCCCAAGGGCTGGGGCTAGCTGAGGCATGGGCTGAGTGGGGTCCTCTGTGAGGAGGCTGAGCGAGCATTGCATTGCAGGGGTGCAGTCAGTGTGGCTGGCTGGTGTTTAAAAGAACTGAAAAATAGTTCCAGTCGACAGCTAAAAATACAGAATGACAACTGAGGAAAATGACACCTGATCTCCCTCCTACTGTATCCACTTACTCTATCAACTTACTGTCCATTTAGCTCTGTGGGGGTCCTTTTGTGCTGGACACATTAATGAGACTATAATGATGTGGTAATAACACTTTGTGTGTTTAGGGATCTGCAAGGATGGGCACTTGCCTAGATAAAGCCTGCTGTGCCCAAGACAGCAAAGTGAGGGTGACGCAAACGGGACTTTGGGTGAGCTCCTTCCAGCCACTCCCTGTGCTGGTGCAGGGCTCCTGCTCTGCCCAGCTCCCTGTCCCCTACCAGCACCCCAGTCCAGCACCGTGCTGCATTTTAGTGCCCTAAATTTGGAGCATGGACTGGGCTGGCCGAGAGCAGCTGAGGTGGGAATAGATGAGAGAGAGAGCCAAAGTGAGATGGGCAAAGCCTCCTTTGCCTTCCCATGGTGCACCCACTCTGGGGGTGTTGTAAGATGCAGTGGGAGAGAAGTCTTTGAAGCTGGAATGAGAGGTCAAGGCAAGAGGAAATCTAGAAATATATTCCAGTGTCCTCCCAACATCTTCGTTAGATCCAAATTATCTTCCATATTTAAAAGCTATCAGACCATTTACAGGATAGTTGAATAGCACTGAGTATGGAGGATAAGGAAGCTTAGAAAAGAACTGCATTCCCTTGCAAGGGCTACAAGTTGAATGAAGATCCACTTTAAAAATGGGGAGAAGCAAGGGCACCCCTCCTGCCTGGCCCAGCAGGCTTCCCAGCGTGGGCTGCGGGTTGGACGGTGAGGCACAGGAAAAGGGCTGTTGCTCCACATATGACCAAGCTTCTCGTGAGCCTGGCCCACGTGGTGGAAATTTTCTTTTAAATAGAGCTCATGGCAGAAAGGATGAAATTTGCAGCTTATTACTTTCATTTATCATTCTAAATAAAGCAAACATCCATGTATCTGCATGTTTTACTGAAGGCAGCCAGGATAAACAGCGCATTTGGTAGGAACACAGGGGACAGATTTCATGCATTTTCCTCCAGTGTATAAGGCTGTAGAGAGGATAAATGCGGAGACCCAACTGCACACCCACTGACTTTTAATCGAGAAACAGCCATGTTTGGTTTCTAGCTTTCTGTGGATCCACCAAGGAAAGTTTTTCAGATTTAAATTGGATCACTAGCAGTAGGCTGTTGTGGTATGTTTTCTAGGGAGGTGAGCCTAGTAAGTGAACAGCTTAGCACGGGTGCCACAGTGCCCTAGGAGCTCGCTGGATTCATCAATTATAGATCAGCAGTCTGGTATTCAAACGTGGTGCTTCCAACCCACTGTCTGCTCAGTGCTGCTTGATGCCACGTCCGGGTCCTTTGGCCCAGATGCCATTGCTGAGGCATGAGCCACAGGCACCGAATGGCTACTGAGGGGCCTAGGGAGGAGCTGGCTCAAACGGCTCCATTGCAGAGAGCTGAAAATGGCAGGTGGCTCAGCATGCACTGCCTTGTTAAATCTTAGAAAAACAGGCTGTGCCTGGTGTACATGGGCCTGCCTTGGGTGGGCTCCAGGAATGCCATGATGATCGTGTTATTTTCTTTTGGGTTTGTGGCATTTCTACTTTTGGTCCTTGGCAAAACAGAGGGAGTGTTGTCCAACAAATATAGTATGGGGGAAAAACAGGCTGAGGTAAGGCACTGTGGCTCTGCCTGGAAGTGCCAGTGTCGTCAAGGGAGGCTTTGCTTCACATGTGACTGTCAAATGCTTTGGAAAGCCTCCTCAGAGACTCAAGAGATGTTGGTCTTTGACACATAAATTTTACTTGGCTGGCTCAGTGAAGAAAAAGGTCTCTTTGGACTGCTTTGTCATCACTAGATCCCTTTAGAAGGGGGCTCTGACCAGGTGACCTCAGATGTCTTTGCAAACCATTGGGTGCTGGCTCCTGCTTCCTGGGCAGCCCAGCTGTCCTTGGCAGGGCTCTCCATCACTCTTGGAAACTTCTCCTGGCAGTAACCTGGGACTTGCTTTTATCTCCTCTGCTTCAGTCAGGCTGGCCTTCCTTGGGCCCTTAGGGCGGTGGTGTGAAGGGTTTGCTCTGCCTGCTGCTAACTCTTGTTTTACAAACTGCAGGGTGAACAAGGACAAGCGGGGATCCAAGGTCCCCCAGGACCCCCTGGTCCACCAGGGCCTGCTGGACCAGCTGGACCTGAAGGAATCCCAGGACGTCCTGGGCCAATTGGACCCCCTGTAAGTCCTTACCAAAACCAAAATCCTTCTGCTTCCCCATCCCCTAGGGCACAGGCTGCTTCCTCTGGCCTCTGTTGCTTCTAGTGAAGCTGGGATAGACATGGACAGGAGGCTTGCAGAGCATGTGGATGTGTGGAGAGGAAGAAGTTCCGGGGAAGGAGGGGAATGAGAGGGAAGGCAGAGATGTGAACTGGGCACTGCTGCTATCTGGACACACAGTGGGTGACACCAGGCTCATTTCCTCCTCTTCAGCCCGTGCAGATGGCCCTGGGGAGGAAGTAACACGTGGGGTGTAATTGTCGTGCTCCCTGCCACCCCTTTGAAGTCCTGTCCCTGTCCTAGAAAGCAGCTGAGGAGGGTGGGAACAGAAGCACCATTTATAAAATAGTACCATTGCTGAATGGCAGGGCAGAGGACAGAAAATGCTGCTAATGTACCTCTCTCTTGCAACAGGGCAGAGCGGGAGAACCTGGAAAGCCTGGCAGAGATGGAAAGGTGGGTACCAGAAACCAGCTCTGTTCTGGGAGCTGCAGGGGCAAACGTGGCATGCTGGCTCTGTAGCCACTGCAGATGAAAGGAGCTTCCACCTCTAAGAGTTTTCAAGGCCTGCTAGCAGGACAAGCAAGTCTCGTCCCTGGAGGCAAATGCACACACAATACAGGGGTCAGCATCCTCATTTCTCTCTGAGAGGTCTTCATCTCTCTCTGAGGAGCCAAGGACAGGATGGCTAAACACCTGAATTGCCAAAGCAGGCAACATCAAGGGTGGTATAGGCATCAGAGCATATCTAGAGTAGTTTTCCTTTCCTGCCTGCTCACAGGCAGCTCCTGCATAGGTATTTTGTTTATTTATAGTTACACACACGTATGCCTGGTATGCTTCATGGTTCATATCAGGTAAATTGTTTGGTTATTTCGCATTTAAAGACACAAGTGGTTTGTTTGTTAATATATTCTCTCTGTTTAGCTTGCCAGAGGAAGCTGCAAATGCCTGATTTACTCAAGAGCTGCAGTGGGCTGGGAACAAGTTCCCTAAGCAAGCCAGAGAAACGGAAAGATGCATAAGGCAAAGCAGCTGTTTAGTCTTCAAATTCAGCAAGAACAAACCTGGGGGGATGGAGCACTGAGTTTATTTGGGTGTATGGATTAAGATAGCTACATGAAGAATAGATTGGGGATGTTTGAGCTCACCAGTGTGAATCTCTAAGGGGTGTTTCAAATCAAACCAGTCAGCATCCCCCTGTCACCCTGCTGTCCATGTAATGGACACTTTCCAACCCCAGTGTCTGTTTTGATTTTATCCACAGGGCTTACCTGGGCCTCCTGGACCAAAGGTGAGACATGTCACCTCACTTAGAGGTGTAGAAAGATGATGAACAGAGAATGGACTCTCCTGAGGAGGACAGATGCGTACATTTTGGTGGATGGAGGAGGGGTAAAAGAGGTTACATCAAAGAGCTGAGAAAGATTTCTAACCCAGCTCAGCATTGCCTCTGGGTCCAGCCCGTGTGCTGACTCATGGGTTCTGTCCAGGCGACACGTCTGAGTTGCATCTCGACTGAGCCAGGCACGCCTCATCAGCCCATCTTGCAAAATTGTTTGCCACACACAGCTTTATTGGCTTCTTCCATTCTCAAAGCATTTCCCAGTGCTTCAGGAATGGATTTTGCAATGCTATTGTTAACTCTGCCACGGTTTCCCATTTATTCACTTGCCAAAGTGCGAGGGAGGGGGTGGTTGTTGTTGTTCCTCAGCTGCAGCCACCCAACCTAATTTGTTTTTATCTGAGACATGTAGCCAGGGTGAGGAGACAGGAACCATGGAGTTGGGGCACAGAGCTGACATGCATTACCTGTCTGCCAGGGCTTTCCTGCCAGGGCTCAGCCCAGTGCAGGAAATGCTGACCAGTGGGTCTGAAGGGACAGGAGCTCAATGCACTCACTCCGAGCAAAAGGCGAATTTTCCCTATGGAATGCTCTCCCATCCCAGCAATACCCCAGGGAAAAGGGCAGAGATTTGTCCCTCTCAGGCCAAGCCTCACTTTCTTTTGTCTTTTTGCCTTTTGCAGGGAGATGCTGGGATTCAGGGATACCCTGGCAGAAAGGTAAGGAGGGAACCTCCAGTGCTGTTAAATGAATTAAGTGCACTGATGCTTTCTGGAATCATGGCTGAAAATCTGTGGACTATGCTGGAGCCTCCTGTGGAGCTGTGCTCCTGCTGGGTTTGCAACAGGCCCACAGATTCCCTGCTGTCACCTGTGTAGAGAGAGCCTGGGCCCAGAGTTATCTTTAACTCTCCTGCAGCTATGGAGCAAACATCTCCCTGCGTGTGTGTGCCTCTCTACACCCACTTCCAGGCTGAAATGGATTCCTTATGCATCCAAACCCATATGGAAGGCTGGAAAGGGCCAAATCCCTGGCTATTGCTCTCTGGGATACAGGAAGGAGTCAATCCTACTCTGGGTTAAAAGGCAGAAACTGGCAATGCCCAAATGCCTTCAGCAGCTGCTGATTAACAGCAGGGTTGTCAAGCCTGGAGGGTATAATGAAGAGACAGGAAGAGAGGCAGGGAAAGACACAAAGGAAGATCAAACAGGAGAGAGGGAATGAAGAGATACTGCTAAAGAGATGTCAGCTGGAGAAGGGGAAGGTGAATGTTCCCAGCAGGAAGGAATCCTCTGTCCCCTGTTATCTCCACGTTGCTTTATGGGTGCTTTGCAAGCAAAGTGGCAAGACCTGAGAGCTTTTTAATTAGCTCTGTATAAACTGAGAAGTTTTTGTTATGTCAGGAAGTGGAAATTATAGCCCCTGCAGACCACAGCCCACTGCTGCAGACAGACACAATTTATTGCCCCTTCTCCCAGTGAACTGTGGGATTTTCCATTAGGAGCCCATCCTGTTCTGTGTGTGCAGGGTGGGCGGCTCCCGGCAGCGACCCCACAGCGAGGGCCTCTCCTACCAGCTCCTCTTACATGAAACAACTTGTCTGGCTAATTCACTTCTGAGCAGAGAGCCTGCCCTGAGCTTGGGAGGATGAGCCCAAGGCTGTGACCTTTCTCAGGGAAAGCTGGAAGGAATGGGTGAATGTAGGGGACCAAATCCTAACGGGAAGGGAAAAGAAGGCTAAATGTTGAGGAAAGTTGTTAAACTCAGATATGATGTAGGATATGGGACTGCTCCCTTCACTCCATACATTTCATACACTGAATATCTTTCTTGATGCAGAGTGGTGCTCCTCTCACAGACTCAGGGGTAGGTTGGTGTGTGTGAGACACCCCAGTGTGGGACATCCCTCTCACACCTCTGCTGGCTTTTCTGGCGACCCACAGCTATTTTGCTTGCTGCTGTGTTTGCTTCTTCCACTGTTTCCTTTGTTCTCTTCCTCAGGGTGAGGTGGGTGAGTCAGGCCTGCCTGGTGCCCATGGCCTCCCTGGAGCCTCTGGCCCCAAGGTAACCCTTAAACTCGAGTTCAGTGGGGGCACCTCTCAGGGGCAGATAAGTGGCACAAGCCTGTGCTAAAGGGCTATCAAAGGCCAGGGGCTGGAGAAAGTTCTCTAGAGCCTGGAAAGAACCACAGGAGCACTTGCTCCTGTGTGAAGAATCTGGGCAATTGTTGGCCGAGGTGATTCCATGCTGTCCTGAACCTACACAGTCCCTCATTAAAGAATAAAACCAACCCAGCCTTTGGAGGCTTTTGCACCAGGGCTGTGAAAATGAGGGTACTCTGGACCAAGGAAACTTTTAATGGTTTCTACATCATTATCATGTAGAAAAGCATTAGTAAGGGCAACCTCCAGCATCCACTCCAAGGATGTAAACTGCCTTTGTACTCCCTGGGAGGGGAGGGCTGCAGCCAGTGCCTGACTGGTACCATGTTGCTGTGAGGAGGACCAGGGTGCTGGGGTTACATTTATCACACCCCTCTTTTGGCTGCTTTCTCTTTGTCTCTTGCTGTTACAATTGAACTGCTTGCTTGGTTTCCCTTTATGTTCACTGTCCCTCTCTGTTTCCCCCCTTTCTCTCTCCTTTGCTGGGCAGGGTGAAAAAGGGGACGCTGGCATAAAGGTAGGCATGACAAATATATTTTTCTAACTCACAGTAGATCACCTGGGAGATACTGCTCCTTGGGCTGATGGATTGTAAGGGGAAGTTGGTCCAAGGCAGCTCTGTGGGTTATTTGATGGAGTACACATCTGTGCTCTGATTAACCACAGACAGGCACTCCGAGCTCAGGCAATAAATGCTGCCTTTATCCATTCAGTGGAATTTGATTCTTACCAAAGGCATTTCTCTGACTATGAAGCTTGCTGGTGATTTGTTACATCTCTCTATTTGATGGGCTTGGTTGGGGTTTCCTCATAAAATCTGGTTAGCTGACGCATCAAATCCACTCAAACTCCACAATTCAGGCTGAGGTTTGGCACCAGTTTTCTGTCTGTTTCTGGACACTTTTTACAGGCTCATATGGTCTCTGCCCAGATGTTATCTATTTGACTGAAATTTACTGTACCCATATATTTAAAATATATTACTCAATGTAGACTGTGCTTAAAACATTACAACATTGGCAAGCGTTCATGGCAGTCAGAGCACACTGTGTCATGCCATACATCTCAGACATCATGAGGAAAGACTGGTCCTGTAATATTTGGAAAGGCATTAACTGTGACACGTACATTTCAAGTATTTAGTGTGTGGCATGCAGCTCATTTATTGTGCAGCACATACACTTTCTATATCTTTTCCATCTGGGTGGATTACTGTTTGAAGAGAGAAAAGGTCCCTTCAGAGCTTACCAGGGATGCGTTACTTGGAGCTTAAAGAGATGTTCTTTGGGAATGCAGGCTCTGGGTTCATAGCTGAATAGAACAGCAGTGATTGGCTTCCTACAAGAAAACAATACCTCCTCAGAAATACTACAGTGCATGTAGAGTGCAGAGGTTCCCTGTGTCCATCTCTACATCAGTGTAATTCCATCAAGCACAAAGGTATTGCTCCTGTTTGTGCCAGTGTGAATGAAGGTGGAATTGCACCCAGAACTGATTATTTTGAGGGCTTGGAGTTTGCTGCTCTCTCGACAGCAGGTCTCCCATTAAGCAGAACTGAAGGACTGAAGTCAGAGTGTGGCCTGGGAGGGAGAAAAGGCTGAAAGGAGAATCTGTGTTTTGTCCTTGCCTAGACTCCCATGTTTCACTGCTAGCATTGGAACACCTGCTTTGCTCATGCCCATGTACAGGGACTAGCCAGTCTTCATGTAGGCTCTGGCAAAGGGGAAGTCTTCAGGTATTGCAGTCATGTCTCAGGGTCATCCAGAAGGTGAGAGCCTTCCCTGACTTGGGGGCCACCCTGGAGACACGGTCTTGCTACTTAGCCCTTCATTTATCCCTTTTTCACCCCACTTCAGGAAGAGCAGAGCTGAAACCCACCACACTTTTTTGTGATAGTAGATTGCAGCTCCAAAGGGGCACCTCCGCAGCCCCAAAGCAGCAGCTTCTTTACCTCACAGAGTATCATTTGTTACTGTCAAGGTCACTTTTCTCTTGACTTCCTTTCTCTATGCTCAGAGGAGTTGAAAGGGAAGTGCAGACACATTCTTAAATCAGGAGCCAGACCTCACCCCATAGCAGTTCCTGAGCATCCAACAGCACGTGCATTTGTTGTCTTTGGGAATTGCTTCTTTTTGTTGTCCTCCCACCTAGGAGATTTCACCTTCTCTTTGCCTTGAGAAGCCCTGGACAAACACTATGATTCATAGGTTAGCTGTAGTGGCCAATTTTGCATGGAATATCACTGCTTTGGCTGGCAGTGAAGAATATCTCTGTCCTGAAGAGGTTTCCTAGTATCACACAGACCCCTTGTTCATTTAACCACCTCTCCCCACCCAGTGGCAGGCACAGCACAACCTAGATGATCTCTCAGCTGTTTTTTTCTGTGGTCACCATTTGTACTTTGATCATGTAAGGACCTAAGTCTGTGTCTCATGAAGGTCATTAGGCAGTGATTGTGATCACCTGGGCCATTTGAGTGAGCATTTGACTTAGTGCCCTCAGCCTGTCACAGTCAGCTTCACTGATGTTTTCTTTTTTTTTTTTTTCTGAAAGATCTATAGGATAAGGTTTTTTCTCACGCTCTGAAGAAGGAGCCATAAAGTGCCCACAGCCTTTCTTAATAAACCCCTGATAATTTGCCTCTCACAGCAAAGAGCAAAAAGGAAGGGTGTTGGCTTTAGTTGGCAGCTGATGAGCTGACCAGCGTGAGGCATCATTGGCACCACGTGAGGATAAAGCTGCTCGCACCAGGTAGAGAGGGAGGAGTGTGAGGTTTCTGTGTGAAGGGGAGAGGTGTAGCCTAACTCTTCCAGAGACACGGGGGAGGTCCTTCCTAAATCAGCACGAGGCTCAGGAGAGCTGGGAGATGCTACTGGTTGCCTTCCTGAAGCCCCCTGGGGAGCTGTGCTGGATGTTTTGCATTTTGTACCCGGCTCCTGACTTGGCTGCACCGTTCCAGCGCTGCTTTTGGTGGGCGGCTGCTGCTGCTGGCCACGGCACCGTGTGCAGCTCCGAGGGCACCGGGGGCTCACAAAGGGAGCAGCCCAGCGGGTACTCGCTGTACTACAATGGCTTTCAAACACTTAAGGGCTTAAAGATGTGCTGGAGAGTTGTTTTTCCTGCTTTTTCTGGCTTTCTTTTCCTTCTTCAGTGGCGCAGTGTCACGTTTGTTGGTGCCCTGTGTAATTAGCCCTAGTGCCTGTGTGATCCCGCCGGTGCTGGGGGCTGTGCCAGCGCCACCAGGAAATACAGCACAGGGTGGTTGCTCTGAGCTGTCCCTGTGGGGGTCACCGTGCTCCCTCTCACGGAGGGGCTTTGCTTTTGCAGGGTGAAATAATTAAACAGCTCTTCAGGCAGGCAGTTCTTCCAGGAAAGTCTCTGGGAAGGGGAATTACTGCCACAGGCTGGGCTGCCCTATGGGGATGGTCCCTGCAAGCAGGGTGGGTGTCTCCCAGCAGAAAGCATCAGTCTTCCCTGCTGGGTCTCACTTTAAAAGACGGGGAGCATAGTCGGGAAGGAGAGAGAGAACAATCCACATTCTCCAGTACAATAATTCCTAATTATTGCTTTACTTTTCTTACTGCTGAAAATATGGTAGTTAAGTAGGCTGTGTAGGGCAGGAGGTGCCTGCACTAGGTCATGTATATTATGGTATTAGAAGGTGTTTTACAAAATACAGTTCACAGGATGCTGTAATTACAAAAAGTTCTTTTTTTTAAAAAGCATATATATATGTATCCCTGCTACATAGCCCTTCCAAGCAAGGACTGAACACCCAGAACAAAATGACAGCAGCAGTATGCAGATTGCCTGAAGATGTTTTATTTTCCACTTATCAGCAGACAAAATTCAGGCTAACAGCACAAGGCAACCCTTGAATACTCTGTCTCTCTAAATAGGTTTGTTCATCCCAGAGTCACTGCAGGCTGAGTGCCTCCCTGTGCCCTACAGCATGCTGTGACATGGGATCTGGTAGCAGGGTATGGAGGCTGTGGCACCCCAGTGGGGTCAGTCCTGCTGTAAGGCTTGAGAGGGGCCACTGGTGGGAAATGGCCCCAGCTAGGGCAGTTGGGTGGGGAAAACACTCACCTCCCTTAGGAGGGTTTCTCATCACCTGTGCCCTGGGGTCTCCTCATGGAGCCCTGGGAGGACTCATCTCCTGTCTCTTGCTGTCTTTCTCTGTGTGTCTTGCTCTGCTTCCAGGGGGAGAGAGGCATGCCAGGGCTGCCAGGAAGACATGGCTCTAAGGTACCTTGTAACCAGAGGAGTGATGCTTGTCTGCCTGATCTCACCTGTAGCACTCGACTGTCCCTGATGCACAGGCATTTGTGTGTGTGTCTGTGAGCCAGTGACTGTCCTCAGCTGAATTATTTATGCTTCTAAATTGCAAAATACAGGGCCTAATTTATGAAGGCAATGCTGGGGGAAGATGTGTTTTACAGACCAAATGGCATGCCCAGTCTGATGCTGACTTGCAACATCAGGATCTTAATGCCTTACACCAGTGAGAGCAGCCAGTTGCTGATGTTTGAAGGGAATTGGTGTTTTGTAAATTGGATTCCCAGATGACTGCTGCAGGTCTGTGTTAGCCCAGCTGGGATAAGCAGGGCTGCCCAAGTGGGAACCTGGACTAACGCAGTGATGAATCAGGGTCAGCGTGTGAGCAGCTCTGCATGTCTGTGGATTGCAGTTTAAGGGTAAATACTAGAAAATAACATGATCTGTGCTGTTTGAAGGCTGAAAAATGAGGAGCAGGCATCCCAAGGCTCTGTGAAGGCCTAACCAAAGCCACTTACTGCATGTTATCCCTTTCATGACTCTAGCCCGTATTTGCTGTAGCCTACTGACCCTGAGACAACATGGAATGCTTTTTTCCCCCATTTATTGCATAGAATCCCTGATCTCCATCTTCTGTCCTTGTGTTTTTTAGCTTTTGTCCCTGATTTCTGTTTCAGAAAGCTGAGAGGTATGATCCTGCTGCTCTCTGGCTCCCCACTCCTCCTTGTTTGAACTTTTCCAAGCTTTTTTCACTTTGAGCTTGGCTCCCAGTCCTCTGCACTGCCTCATGTGCTACATCCCAACCCCTCATATTTCTCAACTTCTAACGCCACTTCACTCCCTCCCCTCTCCTAAGTTATCCCTCACATTTGCTCTTTTAACTGGACCTTTTCTAACCAGGACCTAACTAATGCTACACTGGGGATACAGAGATCTCAGAGAGGACGGTTGACAGGGACAACCTGCTTTTATATCAGTGCTGTTGAGGGAAATGTGACAGTCCCTGTGGGAGCAGCTGCCTCCTGAGGCTCCAGGGCACCTGTCTGGGGTGGCAGGGCAGCTGGCACACCACGGTCTTGTGGTGGTGGCTTGCTCTGCACTGCACAATGACACCTGAATTGCAGTGCTTAGAAGTCTGTTTTTTCCCCTGTCTGGCTTCAGAGCTCTCCTGGAAACATTTTACTGCAGGGTTTGTGTTCTGTGATTAGAACAAGCTGAGGAGGAACAGCAAAGCCAAGGCTCTGGGTATGAGCTGGCCTTTCTCAGGATGCTTGAGCTGAGGTATCTGGACTCAAGCCTTGAGGTGGGGGTTTGGTCCTTGGTCTGTCTTTGCATTCCTCAGTTATTTGATGCTGTTCTGCTTGTTGGCCTTTGCTTCACTTGCAGGACTAAAACCAGGGGCGGTGGGGGTGGAAATCCGTTTGTCTTGACTGGGTTGTGCTCGTGGTGCTTGCCTTTGGAAGAGCTTTCTGGAACCCTGAGCCACTGCCATAGGTGAACAGCTGCTCAGGGAATGAGGACCTGTGCTGTGTGGTGTTACAGCATTACTTCTGAGTTGTGGAAAGGAAAAGATGTGGATTTTTGCATTTTTACTTTCACCTGACTGATACTGTTTCGTTTTAAAAAATGTATGTCCGATCAATTTCAAACGAGGTGTTGCTGTCTTTCCCCTCTGTGCCAGGGCGCTCCTGGGATGGCCGCCGCAGGGATGAAGGTCAGTTCGGCGCTGCAATGCCTTGGGTTGGGCACGGGCTGGAGCTGGGAGAGCGCAAGGCGCTAGAAAATGGTCGGACAGCTCCCACTGATGGGGAGTATCAGAACTGCCGTGCCTTTGGCAGAGGTACCAGACCTGCCTCCAGCCTCCCTCCTGCTAGCCTGCAGCGAGTCTGGTGAACTCGTATCAGCACAGCCTCCCCCAGCTGTACCCACAGCCCTGCTCTGCTCCGGTGAAAACAGAGCAAGGAGTGGAAAATTCCTCTGTGCCAGCACATGACTCTTGGCTTGCTCTGCTCTTTTGTATCTGGTAAACATCTGCAAGTACTGCAAGGTAATTACTCCATTCTATGGAAGCCATGAGTCTGAGATTTGGTGGTTTCTTACAGCAGCCTGGGAACTGGCTAATGAAGATAAAAGAAGTTCCAGGCACAAAAATATACAACTGAAGCACTCTTGTGCCCTTACTTACCAGCTCAAGGCCCCCATAGATGAATGTTCTTTCCCCCACTCTGATAGCTCTAGGAGGATTTGTACTCTCTCCTGCTGGTTTGTCACTCTATTTTCCTGTCTCTTTCTCACCAGGGTGAGCCTGGGACTCCAGGAGAAAAGGTACTCTCAGAAGGTTTTGCTCTGAGCCTGCACTTCTGGTTGGTTTCTGTATTTGTCCCGTCCCTGAGGGCGCTGAGGAATGTCTGTGTACTTCCCAGTGCCCAAATCCAGGCCCTAATGGCACCTGCCACTCTAAGAAAAATGGTAGTAGGATACAGTGATACCAAGTGAGAGAGGGACCATACTGCAAATATTTCCATCCTCTTGCTCATGTCTGTGTCAATGGGAATACCTTCCAGCTGCCTTCCTCCTTTCCTCCCTACTCCACAAGAGACGCAGGGCATGCTTTGCTTAGGAAACACATTCCCTTGTCCCCCTTCTGCCTCCCAGTAGTTCTGTGCCCCCAGAAGCCTTCCCATGTCCCTGCAGAGGGCCATCCCCATGTCAATGTAGCATGCCCTGGTGAGTTCCCGAGGCAGGCACGGTGCACCAGTGCCCCATCCCTCTCCATCCCGGAGCAGCCGGCTTGGTTTCGGAGCAGCTGGCTCCTCTTGTTTGGGGCTCGCTGGGTTATGTTACAGCATGTGACAGCCACATAACAGGCACGTTCTCTGTCTCTTTTCTTCCCTATGAAGGGAGATTCTGGAGTCCCAGGGAGGATGGGCCCCCCAGGTTTGCCAGGGAAGAGGGGGCAGCGGGTAGGACACTGCGCGTTCGGGCTGGGTGTCCTGGCAGCGCTGCGTTCCTGCGAGCGCCGGGAGCCTGCCGTGTGCTGCATTATCCTGCTTGCAGGGGATTATGTGTCCTGTGCTGCCTCTTGCCCCCTTGGTGAAGTGTGTTTGTGTGTTCCTGCTTGCAGGAGGTGGGGTCTGGTGGCAGCCAAGGCAGCGTGAGATGCCTGGGGTGTAGTCTTGTCCCGGGAACGATTAAGGACAGTGCCACTTCTCTTGACTACAGAAATAACACCCTAAACAGGGATTCAGTAATCTGACCTCCTTCCTCAAGAAATCCAGTGCTTCACACCCTAGTTCTGGCAGCACAGGATGTTTTCAGTAGTTCTTACAGACACGTGTATTCAAAACAGTCCTTGAATGAAAAGTGGGATACCAAGGCAGAATCAGGGATTCACAGAGCCCTGGGACAGGATTAAGAATTATATTTTTACAAAAATATTAAATGCCAAACATTTTCCTTGAGTATCAGGTCCTGAAAATGTTTTCCCTCTTTCCAGAGAAAGAAGCATTAATTTAGCAATGTGCATGCTCTGGCAGGGAAAGAAAGCTGGAGGAGGGGGCTTACAGGTGGCTGGAAGCCAAATTACCTTGGAGAAAGGGGTCACTGCACTCTAGAATTGCCTGACAAAAAGATTGCTGCTAGTAGATTATTTTCCAGGGAGCCACCAGTGCATGTCTGTCCCTGGAGCATTGATGCAAGTCCCCTGCATGTCAGATGTGTGCCCTTGAGCTCTGATGAGCAGCACCAGCCTCTGCAGGCCAGCAGCATGGCTCCAAGAGAGAGATGGGCACCTGTGGGGGGAAAGAGGGTTGTTCTGTATAATCTGCACAAGTTGCTGAGTCTTGGAGCTGTGGGGATAGTGGCTAAGAACACACCTTTCCCTGGTGATGCATTTGAAACCTCTCTTCAGGGTAACAGAAACCTCCATTATCTCTCTGTCCTGGCAAAATGCAGACTCCCAAACAGGACATTGTATGTGGAAACCATGGGTTTAGCAGCTGGGTGGAATGATCTGAAGAGAACTTAACTTCAACATAAAGACCAGTAATTGAGCTCCAGTATTGAAAATATGGCCCGGGTGTTGTGATTAACTGAGCAAAGCCACTTCACCAAGGGAATGCTGGATGCTCTCCATTGCTCACTGCCTGTGGCATCCTCCAAGCTACTTGGTGCCTCACACAGCTCAGTCTGCAGCTCTCCAGGCATCATCTTACACCTTCAGCTGCTGTCTTTGCCATTTTTGCCACTCCTGTCTTCACTGCTTACATGACCAGTGCCTGTCCCAGAGCTTGGCTGCCAGCTGAGATGCTGCACTGCTTGGGTGTTTTTAAGAGCATGATGAGTCTGGGATTTGGAGCTAGGGAAGAGGAGCAGGGCATGGAGAAAGTCCTGCACTCCAACTAAAATTCACCCTGGGCAACAGCTTCTGTGGGCATATGGATCAGGGAAAGCCTGTGCAGAAGAAGTGACAGGGAAAATTGTTTAGCAGAGCAGAGGGATAAGGAAGGATGCACAGGGGGGACCCTGGATCCCTTTCTCACTCACCTTCCTTTGGAGAGAAATGGCAGTGATGTGCAGAGATAGTCAAAAGGATGGGCAGAAACATGTAATGTCTTGAGCTGGTACTGCTCAAGGATGATACCTTGTCTGTGCCCAAAATGAAATCCCTAGGGAAGGGAAAGAGGGTGTGAAACCAGGAGCAGATCACCCTTTTGCTGGTCCTCCAGGATGGAGAGCCTGCAGAGTCAGCCTTGACCATGTCTGTTCTGCCAACAGGGTGAGAAGGGACGAGCTGGTGACCCTGGGCTTCCTGGACTCCCTGGCCCAAAGGTTTGTCTCTTTCCTGAATTTTTTTTTTTTTTTGGTGGGGCCACTCCCACCCCTTTTCCTCCCTCCCTCCTGTGCCCAGCTCACACATTCTTAGCTGACTGTGGCAGCGTGTTCTGCACTGCTCAGCTGAACGTCATCTTCAGACAGGGATGTGAGGGAGGCACACAAAAGATGCCTTTTTGTAGGAATTGCATGCCCTCATGTGGTGAGGGGGAGGTTGTGGTCCTGGGAGTGGGACCACGGAATCCTGTTCCAATAGTTCCCCTTTAAAAGCATGACCTCAGATGTAACGTGGCATTTCAGCCTTCCTCCTGCTCCAAGATCCATGGATGATGAGGAGATGGGCTTTTGGGGAGCTGCACTGCTGTGCTCTGAGTTGGAGGAGTAGCTTTGTGCTGAGAGACACCCAGGGCAGGTCAGATAAAGCTAAGCCCTGAAACTGGCCTTTCCCCTGTGCTCTGAGATTCTCGGATAGAAATCACACCTTTCAAGTTAGACTTCCATAGGGTGCTTTTTCTTTGGGAAAGGGGACAGTGCAGTGAATGCCAGTGGCCATTTCAGGAAGGGATGAGGGTGTAATGGCAAAACTTTCCTCTTACTGCCTTATCATCTGCTCTGTGCAAAGGACATGGTGCACAGGGCTGAGGGGCTGAAAACCAGAGCTCCAGAGGGAGACATTCCAAAAGAAGCCATCATCAGGTGGTTTAATCAGCTCCATTTCAACAACAGCAGAACACAGTGTTCAAAGGGAAGCTGGGGGATGAGGCCTGTCCACAGGCAGCCTTGTGTTGCCCTGTGCAGCCAAAGGGATGAGTGTGGCTGTGGCTGCTGGCAGGGCTCCACAAGGACCCTCAGGCAGGACCATGCTGTCCTGGTTCCTGGCCAGCTGCTGCCTCTGGAGCAGTGCCTCTCTGGGCTATCAGGAGTCCAGCTGATGGACCTTGTCTTGGCCATGTCTCTCTAAGCCAGTATTTTGGCAAGTGAAATTACAGAGGTGCAGAGTCTGAACTGAGACACTTAGCTTGTTCTTCTTTGCAAACAGGGAGAGAAGGGAATTGCTGAGAATGCCTTGGTGGGAGCTAAAGGAGAACCTGGCCCTCCAGGTTTGCCTGGACCCCCTGGACCAAAGGTGGGTGATTTTTGCTTCACAGAGTTGTGAGGGACTGTGCCCAGCACAAGGTGTGCAGGAAGGAGCAAAGCTTGTATTCATCTGTGCCCACCTCTGATTACCTGCTGGAGGGGTTTTCCTTTCCTCAGGTTCTACAGTGTTCTAGTTGTGTTGTTCTATATGCTGCAGGTGAGAGAGTTTGTGAACTGTTTTTGGAAGGCAAACACCCTTCTTGTGCTCAAATAACTCCCCTCTAGGCTCTGTGAGAAACCAGTCTGACCACTCCCTCTGCACTGGGTGGAACAGAGAGGTGCCTGGTGGGCAGTCATGGCAGGAGATTTGGGCTACCTGAGGAGAAGGGAGCACAGGAGGGGTGCTTGGCTGGTGCAGTTCTGCAGTTCTTCCTCCTGGAAATGCACCCTCTCAACACAGTACAAACCCATCCCTTTCCCTTTCTCTCCCTGTCAGGGAGAAGCTGGTGACATTGGTCAGCCTGGTGCTGCAGGATCACAGGGAGAAAAGGTATGGAGTGCTTTTGCACAACCCAGCTCCAGGCTCTGAGGTTCAGTAGCTGCAGATTTGTTCCTATTTGTACAAAACTTAGCTGAGAAGGAGAATTTTAAATCAAGCTGTCTAGCCCAGACTGTTTCAGAGAACCAGCAGAATGTGATTCCTGGAGTTCAAAAAAGTGAAGGGATAGGCTTTGCTAAAACTGTGATCTTCCTGTTTCAGGGGGAACGTGGTTCACCAGGAGACCAGGGACCCATGGGCCCAAGGGTAGGTGTTCCTTCACTAACAAAGAGTTTTGGCCCTGCAGTGGGGTCAAAGGATAGTGGGACCACACTGGCAGTCCAGACTGGGTCTTGCTGTCACTAAAAGTACTCATAGATGGGCAGTGGCAAAGTTGGAGCTGGGCTGTTTCTCCACTCCATACCCTCACCCCTACATTAGAGGAAATAATTCTCCTAGATCATCTCAGGGTGGCTCTTTCATAGGAGGAGGTGGGTTTGGACATCCCAATCTGAACTCAGGCCCTTGACCTACTAGATAAGGGCAACAAGAGGGTGGATGCATGCACATATCTAACAATTGGTCAAGCAGTCCAGTTCCTGGATTCTGGCCTCAACTTCACCTCTTCCCAGACTGCCAGCTTTGATGGTCATGACATGGTGATCTGAGCTGAGCTGGCTACAATTCTGTAGAATCTCCTGCACTGCAGAGGCTTTATTTAATAAATGAAAAACTGGACACTCGTGAAATGGGCCCCTCTGAGCCCCCTTTTTCAGAGTGAACCACAGCTCTGAGCACCCCAAGGGAAGGGCAGTCCCAGCCCCTGGCTGAAGACCTGGTATTTTGCAGGGCCCCAAAGGAGAGCCTGGGAAGGATGAAATGATGGACTATGATGGGAACATCAGTGAAGCTCTCCAGGTGAGCAGCTGCCCTCCTGTCCTGTGAGGTGACTGCTGGATGCTTTAGTATTTCCCAAGGGATACAGACAGGGAACAGTGCAGATCTGCTTCCTCAGCAGCAGCAAAGGGAAGCCCTTGGTTGTGCCATAGTCCCCTTCATCCCACAGCTGGCTGTGTGCAGTGCTTTGGGGAATACCTGTGCACCTGACTGGGCTGGTGTTTGACACTGCTGGACATAGAGGTCACATGAATGCCCTTGGGAGTGGCCCACAGCGTGGGGTAGGTGGTGAACAAAGTCACCAAAGCTTCCTCACAGGCGTGTGTAGATGAAAAGCAATGAGTGAGTGGCTGTGCCCAGCTCCGGGCTGGCCTGGGCTCCACTGGGAAAATGGAGAAATTGTAGGATAACAGCTCTGTGGGACTTGGAGTGAGTTTTTAGTTTGGGTTTTTGTTTTGGTTTTCCCTCTTGTTAATTCTGTAAGCTCCTTACTCATTTGGGCCAGTGGAGAACATTAGTGGAGAACAAGCCAACTCCAGTAAAAAGCTCAGTTTTCCAGTGGCTGTTTTCTTTTTTAGTTTTAATTTTATTTTTTCACTTTTTTTTTTTTCCTAGGAAATACGAACTTTGGCCTTGATGGTGAGTTCCTGTCCATGCTGTGGGGTTGTACACAAGTAGCCATATGTCCATCCTGAGCAGATGGCATGACAGTTTAGGTGCAGCTAAAACACTTGGCCTTTGCCATTGGGAGCTAAAGCTGCGGCAGCTGACAGCTGAAAGAAGAGCTCATCTTGCCTTCTGATCTTGGCACTTGAATTCTAATCAGGGCTTTCATCTCTCTCTGCTTTAAGAGGTCATACATGCTGCTCAGAACAGGGAGTGCTCAGAAGGAACAGGGAAGAGCAACTCTCAGGGCTCTCCATTGCTCATCTTCCCAACAAAATATGATTTTAGGAATCCCTTGGAATATTCCTCTGTGATTTCCCCTTAAACTTAGGAGAGTTATTTGGTTTCAAAACACAAAAATACAAATATAAAAATAATTTTTTTCTTTATCTAGGGGCCCCCAGGACGTCCGGGTGTGGCTGGACCTCCAGGGCCACCAGGACAAAAGGTATTGTCTCAAAAAGGTATTGTTCAGCACTTGCAGACCTCAGGGAAACACAGGAGTGGCCCAGGCAGAATTCACACTCACAGCTATTCCCAGTGCTCTTGTATTTCCTGTCCAGCACTATCAGACTGTCCTGCTGTCCTCTGCCACTCCTCCTCACACATAATATCCTGAAAAATCTCTTTTCCCACAATGATAATGCCTAATCTGAAAGATGAAGGATCCTTTCTACTTGCCCTCCCCTTCAGGAAGCAGCTTGTGGGAACCAAGCTGCTTGTGTTGGTTGGGGACTGCATGACTGCACTGGGGCTGTGAGCTGGCAGTCAGGATCAACAAGATTGGGAAAATTCTCAGGCAGTCACGTAATGTAATGTTTCAACAGGGGCTTCCATGTTTTTCTTTTTGGTTTTTTTGTTTGTTTGTTTTTTAATTCTATGACAGCAGGAAAACCCAGGGGTTTCCATGCTTTATTTTTGGTGATTATGGGAAAAACCCTGGATTTTTCATGCTTTTTTTTCCCGTGACTAGTCTGTGCTGTCTATTTCTGCAGTGCCTGCCCTTTTCCATCACAGTGCCCCACAGAAGGAGTCAGAATAGCTGCTTTCAAACTGCCAAAGTAACAATTCTGTGTTTCAGGGTGAAATTGGCTTGCCAGGTCCTCCAGGCCACGATGGAGAAAAGGTAAGGCACGATGCTCTTCCCTTCAGAGGTGTTACCTGGAGTCATCTCTGTCACTGACATCACAGAGTTGCTTTTCCCACGAGGGGAGAAAAGTATTTTGCTTCACAAAAAGGAGCATTAATGGTTTGTCAATGTCCTAACATTTGTCATGGCAATGCTACTTTGTCCCATCTCCAAGTCTCCAAAGGGCATAGCATGAGGGAAAGGATGAGCAGTACAAGAGGCTCTGGGCCAGGCAGAAGTAGCCTTACTCCATCTGTAAATGTTTTACTTTATGTGGTACAAATTTCATTTAGGGACCACGTGGCAAGCCTGGAGAAGTGGGCCCCCCTGGCCCTCATGGACTGCCAGGGAAGGATGGAGCTCCTGGAATAAAGGGAGAGCCAGGCCACGTTGGGGCCAGAGGAGAAAAGGGCGATAAGGGAGAGCCAGGAGAAGCAGGCTCACCGGTGAGTAAATCAGAGCCTCTCCAAGTCCTGGTGCTACCCAGACTATGGGACAAAGCCCAGGACTCCTGGGATGCCTCAGAGCCCCTGCAAGGTGGGTGCTGCTCTGTGAAGTGTCATAATACTGGAGATGCTGGCTTCCTGGCACATGTGTTGTCCTCTTGCTGGAGTGGCTGTCCCCAGGTGCCTGCCCTGCTCTCTGGGCACCCTGTCCCTTCCTCAGCTTGCTGCCTGGTGTCTTGCTGGCACTGAAACGCTGCTGGAAGCGAGCAGGTCTGACTGTGAGCCAGGAGGCTGAGGCACCAGCACACCCCCTCCTGGGAGGGATAACCCCTCATAACTGGGGCAGAGTACCCAGCCTCCCAGCTTCAGTCTGTCACAGCTTCTGTGTCCCCAGCACTGCTCAGGGGGGTTTATGCAGAGACTTCCTGCCTCTCTACAGGATTACCAGGGTGAAACTCCTGCTGTCTCAACAGCTGGCTGGGGAGAGTGATTCCTAGCATGGACTCCAGCAAACTGCATAACCCTGAGCAGAACTTGGAGGCAGGAAAGCAGTACTCCGTCCCCACTCTGGGGACTGGTACATCCACAGCGACAGGAGGATGTTTAGCCATTTTCCCCTCCACTTTCAATACTAGCGAAGCCCTGCATTTCCCTGGATACCTGGTGGATGTCCAGGATTTTCAGAGTACTCTTGGGATGACCAGAGCCAGTCTTGGCTCTTATGCTGCTATCTTATCTGTCTGCCTGACCTAGTTGTGCAAAACTCCACAAATCTTTCTTGATCTGTAGGGTCTAGATGGCCCCACTGGAGAGAAAGGCGAACGAGGTGACCAAGGGATACCAGGACCATCAGGATTGCCAGGGCCCATTGGACTTCCAGGATTGACAGTAAGAATGGAAGAGAAAAGGCTGCTCTTTCCTGCTTGGTAAAGAGAAAATAGCATAGAGCAGCACATGAGGGCTCATTTCCCAAAGTGCTGAGTATCCTGGGAGCCTCAGAGGCCTACCCCTTTGTTAGGTGTCACAGAACATCTGTCAGGCCTCCAGCAGCAGACAGGGAATGTGGAACACATGGTCTGTTCCCACTTCTCCTGGGGGAGCTGCTGCTTGCCAGCACATGGGTGGTTCACAGGTAGCCTCAGTGGAGGGAGACTCCAGAGCACAGCCGGTGGTGACGGGGTCTGCTATTGTGTGCAGGGAGAGAAGGGGGAGCCTGGGGAGCCTGGAGACAAAGGAAAGCCTGGAGAATCGGTAGGTTACTGTTCCCGTGTTCCTTTGTGATCTTGGCAGTAGGGGAGGGATGATCTGGCAGCAGTGCTGCTGGAAACTGGCACGCCCCTCCCTCTCTGGTGACACCCCTTGGCTGAGGACAGCCACCTCTGGCTCCTGATGCCCTCCTTCCCCTGACACAAGAACAATCTATCTCACAACCACCAATCAATAGGGAATGCCTAGGGAAGAACAGATCTTGGAAGGCATAACAAATACTTTCCTCAGCATTTGCAGTAAATTATTTCCTGTCAGTTATTTGCCTGTGTATATATACACATGTATTTTCTTTTTTTTTTTTTTTAAGATTTTGGTGTTTTGAATTTGCCTCTTCTCCCCTCAAAGCTCACCCCTAGCTTTGGAATGCCCTGTAACAAGGAATCCCACGGGCTATTGACATGTGAAGGAGCCACCTTCTTTAATATCTTTTACTCTTTGACCCTATGCCTCCTTGTAGGAATGGTGGTAGAGTAGTGGAAGTGGACCTTTCTTTGGAAAAAACCTCACTGCTTTCCCTCCTCCTAAATATTGGCAACTTTTGCATAACCCTCCCCTGAGTCTTGCTGCTGCTTCCCAGCCACTCAATCCTGGATTGCTGCTGCTTCCTAATGTAGTCCTTACAGGGTATCCAGGTTTCCCAGCCTGGTAGAGGAGCTCTGCTGCACCCTGTGTCCTGTCTCCCCTCTGAGCAGCCCCACTTTGCCCCTGAGGGCAGCACATTGACGGTGACTTCTCTTGCATTGCTTTCCAGATATCTGGGCCCCCTGGACCCCAAGGCCCTCCAGGACCTCCAGTAAGTTTGGGTCACTCACCTGAGGAGCAAGGCACTGGGAATGGGATTAGAGCAGGCAGTGGCTGGGGAAGATTCTGTGTGGAGAAGACAGCCAGAACCACTGCAGTGTTGAAATGGGAACATGCTTGGTATCAATTCCAAACCCACCCCCAGGGCAGGTCAGAGCTACAGTGGGCTGGGAGGGCAGAGAAAGAAGGTTTTGTTAGTCTGAGATGAAAGGGAAGACAGTAGCAAGATGGGATGGATGGGATTAAAGGGATCAACTGCAGAAATTGTCTTAATAGCACACCTGGCCCCCTGCCAGGGTGTGCTTGGCAAGAGACTCCTCTTAGAGATGAGAACAGTACATGAAGTGCCCATTACACAAATAAAGATGCCTTTGGGCTGAGCATTTGTGCCCCAGAGAGCAAAACCTTTGTACTGCATGCTTAACTGGGATTTAAAGTGGGGTTTAAAGCCCATCCTGAAAACATTACTTATATCTTGTCTCTTGTCCCAAATGCAGGGTCTTCAGGGTGTTCCGGGACCCAAGGTAAGGGTACAAAGTATTACATACTGAAATGTAACAAAAGTTGTCCCAGGTGCTAGAATTCCTTTTGTAACAACTTTTTAGTGTTCAGGTGGTACTTTTCTTCCGTCTTGCTAAGAGGATAAATCCTTCTGGATATTTTCTTGAAGGAAATGGATTAGTAGCTCTCATTTTAGGACCCAGAAAAATGGTCATTCCTTCTAGTTTTCACCCAGAGAAGTGGGAATTCACTGGTCCATGAAATTCTGCCCATGAGAACACAGTTGAAATCTTTGTTTGGAGGGTGGAGGTCTGTACAGTGGGATGAACAGTCTGCCCCACAGACCTGAGGAACTGAGCTCTAGCTAAAAATTAGTCTTAAAATTACTCTGTACATTCTGCTGTAAAGCACTCAAGAACTTCACATCCTTGGTGGTGAGAATCTTTCTAATCTCCATCTAAATGTTCAGCCTGCACCATTGGCTTGCCTGCTGTAAAACAGTTCCCTACACAAAAAATAGTGGAGTGGAAATGTTCAAGGAGAGCTGCATCTTTCTGGTGGCATTCTGGGTGAAGATTGGAAGACATGCAAAGTGTTTTAATTCTAATTATCCTTGGTATTTGGCCACCAGCATTGTTTGGGTGCTAAAAGGGATGGATATGCTTTAAAAAGCCTTACGAACAGCAATGAGGAGGAAAAGAGTTTTGGGTTACATGTTGAATTTAAGAAAAAGGAGTGTTTTAATATTGCTTTATAGTTTATAATACAGACTTTTAAAAATACAGCTGGGAAGTAATGCTGAATATTTTTTTTTCCAAAATGTTGAAACTGATGCCTTAGCATCAGACAAAAGTCTTTCCAAACATTATTTCTGTATGATTTTTCTTCAAGGTTTGTAGACACCTGTCATTCACTTCCAGTGGATCCACATCTTAAAATGTAAACCCACTGTATCAGATAACTTCTGGTTATTTATATTTATATATAAATATATATACAGCAACAGCAGGGAGAGCAGCACTGGGGTGAGCTCAGCTCTCCTCTAAACATCTTTACCCACAGGGCTTGAGTCTCCTCTTATTGCCACTGAGTTAAAACAGGTGCTCACACAGAGGTAATTTGAATGACAGTGGTTTTCTTCAAATTAGGCTGGGAATTGGGCTAAAGCATCAGTCTGCTGCCTCTTGTATTCCCTCTGCTATCAGATGCTCTCTGAAGGGAGGAATGTTTGTTATATAAGTGGTGTTATGGTGGGTTTATTTTCTGCTCCATCCTTCCTTTAGGGGGAAGCAGGGATTGATGGAGTGAAAGGAGAGAAGGGTGCCCAGGGTGAAAAAGGAGACAGAGGGCCACTGGGATTACCCGTAAGTATCCAGGAAGCAAGCAGCACTTTGTGAGCCAAACTTAATATCAGCTGTAAAAAGATCCCTCAATAGGAGATGCACGTGGGGATTTGGTATGTAAAGTCAGAGAAAGAGATGTTCTATAAATAACTGTGCCTTTGCTTTTTAAACCCAAAGCCTCAATTTCTGTACCAAGCCTTCAACTTCTGGATCTGTTGAATAGATGAGCGATCACTTTATTTCCTCCTGCTTCTGGCAGGACTGGGAAAAGCAAGCAGTAGCTTTCCTGGAGGTTCTCTGCACTTCAGGGCAAGATGAGAAATATAAGTCAGAGATGTGGAAAGAGAAATGCCTCCCCCAGCCATTTGTCTCCTGGGCTAAGCTTTGTACAAAGCATGGTGGTTCTTAATGCACCCAGCTTCTTTGATAGCTGAAACATTCCTGTCCCTTCTGCCATGGAATCAGTGCTCCCCCTGACCCAGCATGTCCCTGCTGTGTGTGAGCTCAGTTCCATTAGCCTGGTGTTAGAGCACTGCTTGGCTTAGTGAGAGGAATTGGGGCACAATGTATTACAGAGAAGTTGCAGGAGCTTTAGATACAAACCTGATGATGAGTTGGTGGTAACTTAGTCCCACCCAGTTGTTCCACTAGCCCCCAAGTTCTCTCATCATAAAAAGCACTGGTGGCACAGTAGACCTTCCCCCTTCCCCAAATGTTCTGCCTGGAACAAACACTGCAGAGTGCATCTCATGTACTGTGTGGCTTGTTGTCCTGTGTCCAACCACCCAGATCCCTTGTCCCTGACCTTGGCTGAAATGTGCGTGTCTTTGTTTGTAAAATGCTTTCCTCCTCTAGTTGTGCTGAACAGTAGTTCCCTTCTAGAGCTTGAATGAATTCCCTGTAATTCCAGGTGGTCAAATGAGCCCAGCATGAGTACATTCCCTGGAGCTCCAGGCAGAGCCAGTGGGGAGAAAGGAGTGCTTTTGGAAGGCTCAAAGGCAAGGGATTGTGCCTCAGTGAAGCAGTGAGAAGTCAGAACCCAGTCCCCTGAGAAATGCCAATGGAAGTTTTCTGTGTAAATGGTTATTGCCTCAAGGCTGTGGGGTATCCGGACAGGGCAAGGAGGTCCTTGTGACAGTCTGAGCAGAAGGTGCCCCAGCAATTATCCCAACAACTCATCTTTGTGGCAGGGAATGTGCTAGCTGCTTCTCCTACAGCAGTGAGCCCCATGGGGATCCAAAGGTCCCCTGGCTTTTCCCATCACCCTTCCTGAGCTGTGGAGGTGGGAAGACTGGCTCAGAAGGATCCTCTTAGGAATGTTTTGTTTGGATCAGCAATACCAGCTGGCCAACCAGGAAGCACAGCTCATAAGATCAGATACTGTGGAACTTGTATCTTTCTTCAGAGCCGCTGAACTCTCTTCATAAGCTTTTCCATGCCTGATCCAGTGTATCTTCAGCCTGTCAAGCTAAATACAGTGCCAACCGGGTTCTGAAATATTTCAGACTGTAAAGTCCTGAAGCTGGATGTGCTGCCTTTTTCTCTGACTTGGGGCTTGACATCATGCTGGAATTCCAGTCGTGATTGTCTGCAGTAGCCTTGGGCTTCTCCGTGGCTGGCAGGGTGAGGAGCTTGTAATGCTCAAGTGGAGGAAAACTCAGTATTTGGTACTTAAATCCTACTACAGCTTTCCCTCCCAACCACTGTCTGAGACAAGCCACTGGGCTTGATGGGCCTTGGGCAGAGCCACTGTTCAGTCTTATGGATGAGGAAATTCAGGGCAAGAGCCGAGCAGACAGCAAAGTGCCACTTGATCTCAGTCTGGTGTAAATCTGCACTGGTGACACAGGGAGATGAGCCACCTGTTTCATAAGCCCCCAAACAACTGCATGTGCAGTGGAGCAAGCCTGCAGCTGACCTAGTGGGCACCACAAGCCCCGGGTTTCTTGGTAGCAACTTGAACAGCTGATGGTTCTGCACTGCCTGTAAATGCCTTGGTGACCAGTGGCCTCTGAGCCTTGTGTCTCACCTGTGTTGCCCAGCCCGCCACAAAGGCAATGCAAATTTCAGCTCCACTGTCACATTGTCCTTTTCACCACCTGTCATAGAACAGCTGCCTCCCTAGGAGTTTTCCTGGTGGCATTGAGAGAGAGAAATTTGCACTCGTAAGAGGATCTGAAAGTTGCAGGTCAACCTTATATGTATTCAGTGTTTCTGTTTTTGTTGGTTTGCTTGTAAGTGCCATCACCTGTCCTTGAGATCTTAATTTTTGTTAATTGCAAGCATATGTTTGTCTCAAGTCACTGCTTTACTCACCTCTCCCCTCTCCTTTCCCCTCACCCTCCTCCCCTCTCCTCTGCCTTGTTTTTGTGAACCCTCGCCACCTGTTCAGGGTGCTTCAGGTTTAGACGGCAGGCCTGGACCACCGGTGAGTTCCATTTCTCTGTTACCCCATGTTCGTCCTCCCCAGTGTTGTGACTCATTTTGTGTCTTCCACTCAAGTCTTGTTTACACCAGGAATAATCTTATTTTTACCAAAGCAGGCTTGGGAGGGGATTAAACTTAAAATGAGGAGTGATGTCACACACTTCTTTGATGCTACAAGTCTGGACCCTGAGATCGCAGCCTACTTGTTCCACTCTGTCTCAGTAACAAGAGGAATGAAACCTCTGCATGATTCCATGATGCTCTGTTCTCCTGTCCTCTTTATCCTGAGGGGTCTCCAACCTGTTGTTCTCCATGACATGGGGGAGGGATTCATCATCAGGAACTGTAGTCACAGGACAAGGGGGAATGGCTTCAAAATGGAAGATTGAGTAGCTTTAGATTGGATATTAGGAAAAAATTCTTTACTGTGAGGTACTGGCACAGGTTGCCCAGAGAATCTGTGGCTGCCCCTCCCCTGGAAGTGTTCAAGGCCGGGTTGGACAAGGCATGGAACAACCTGGTCTGGTGGAAGGTGTCCCTGTTCATGGGAGGGGGTTAGAACGAGGTGATCTTTAAGGGCCCTGCTGACCCCAAACCATTCTATGATTTTAAGTAATGCCAACCTGGTTCTGCAAACCACTCTGCTATTCTTAGATAACAGCTGTTAAATAACAGCCAAATACTTCTAATCCCTCTTGGGAAATCACAGATCACCCGTGTACAATCCATTTGGCTATTTAAAAACAAAAAGCAATTTCTCCTCCCCAGTGTAGCTGGGAATAATTTCAGCTGCTCTGACTTTGGAAGAGAATCTGAGTGGCAGCTTATACAGTCACTTGTTTGGGGAAACTGCAGATACAATTTTATAGACATGCAGGGGAGATTTCAATGTATTCCTTAGCACTAAATGATGCGTAAGTGAAGGCAATTAAGATTTCCATGACTGCACGAAGCTAAGGAGAGCCTGATTTTTCTCTCTTCCTTTGCCACACTGAAGTTGTGTGCTGCATGAGCCACTCCTCAACTTGTATTCTGCACATCTTGACTTCTCTGAAAAGCTCTCCTGATCTGCATGAGCTGTCCTGCTCTCATCAGAGGGGTTACTTTAGTGACTAAGGATTGCAGACTGACATTAAAAAGTGCAAGACCCTTTGCTTTAAGGCTTTTAGAAAAAGACTCTCCCATTTTGGGAGCTTGCTCCTTGGTTCTTCCTAGGAGCCAGGTAATGTGCCTCAAAAATATCCCTTTATCGAGGCTCCATGAGGGAATTGTAGACCCATACCTATGTGGTTCAAGGAGTCTGAGTTGGAGGTGCCAGAATCCTGTTTTCAGCCAGAGGGACTATTACTGAACCACCATGCTGCCAACATTAAAGATTATTAATTTCCCAGAGGCCAGGTGAGTCTCAGGAGTACCAGCAAGGAAGTCTGGTGTGCTGGTGGGAGGTGGGCTCTGTGTCAAAGGAAGTGTTAGGAAAAACACTGGGTTTTCCTGTCAGTGTGACTGGGAGCCTGGTGGAGTGACAGGAATGGCAAAGAAGGAGCAGAGGGACTCGAGGATGCCCCTCCCAGCTCACATCTGTGCCTGTACACATCTGCATTCAGTGCTGCAGCTTGGGGTCTGTCAGCTTGCATGAACCATTGACCCAATGCTTCCCCTCTTGCTCAACTATGCTGACTCTGGGAGGGGGTAAAGAAAACAAAGAAATAAGCAAAAAGAAAAGTAAATTGCTCATTGTGTGTGTAAATGGCCTTTATTCTGCTACAGCTTTCAGCCTTGTCTGGTATAAACTAGAAAGAGAGAATTCCTGTTTGTGGAGCTGGTAGAAATGCCTCTTAAAATAATTGTCGAGAGAGTTTCAGAATTAAAAATGAGGCTCTGTACAGTGGTGCTGGTGTGATCTAACATAGATGTTCCCATGTTCTTCAAATTGCCTTACCAACTACAAATCCATCTCCACCAATACTGAAAGCTGTAGTGATGCTAGGTGCCTTCCACCACCAGCCTGTCTTTCCAAGCTTTTCATAAGGGAACAGCAGTGTCTCCTGGCTTTAAGGAGGCCCTGGAATAAAAGTGTCCTGATGTGTTTTCCTTCCTACAACTGCAGGGTATTCCAGGACCAATTGGGGTTTCGGGACCAGCAGGACCAAAAGGAGAAAGGGTGAGTTTTCTTCAGAACTGATGGATGCTCTGTAACTTCTCTGAAGATACAACAGCTCTGAGGGGTAGAAGAGCTCTAGGCTTTTCCAGAGCTGGAATTGCCCTCTCCTTGTGCATACAGGAGCCTCAGCTGGGCCTCTTTGGTGCTTATCTTATCCTTGGGGGTTTTCAGGTGCTTTAAAATGCATCCTTTGCTTTTTTTTTTTTTATGGTGCTCTGCTGCCTGTTTGTACTAAATAGAAATGTGAACAGTTTCTATCCTTTTGCATCCATTTTAGGGCAGTAAAGGAGATCCTGGAGTTGCAGGACCAATGGGGCCAGCAGGGCTTCCTGTAAGTATGGAAATCCTAGGGAGTTATCTCCAGAGCCTGTTTCCTTGCTGTGGTTGACAGCTGAAGATGCTGCTGTAATGCAGTGTTTGCAGTCACAGCTGGGTTAGGCATAACTCAAGTTAAAAGATTTTGTTCACTATGGGAGTGACAGAAAAAGCTGAGTAGCTTCAGAGCAGACTCAGAGTGATGTGGAAGAGGCTGAAAGGAAACTTAATTCACCTTGGTCCTTGAACTACCTAAAGAAGCTGTGGGACACTCAGGATTTGTCTCTTAGGTCAAAATGCTGCTTTTGAGCAGCTCCCTTTACCTTTCACAGCCTGGGTGTCTGCTTCCCACCTGTCTGAGAAAGCCCTGTCTTGTCATTGCAGGGACAGAAGCTGCCTTCAGTCAGGTTAATTCCACTGTCTGGGATTGCTTTTGGCAAAGTGGGGCCAGTGTTGGTGCTGTGGTCTAATGCAGGCTTGGGGAGGCTTTGTTGTTTAACACAAGAAGGGAAGTTTGTTGCATGGTCATAGCTAATTTGTTTCTTATCTGTAGAGTCCATAGGGTAGGTAGCAGTGGTGTTACCACCTATATGGTCTCACGAAGAGAAGGTTGCCTGTTGGAAAAGTTTTGTTTATTTTTGACATAGCCATTGGAACGTTGGTACAAATGGAAAAAAAACCCAAAATACTGAGCACACATTCCTCTCTTTAATGGAAATATGGTGAAATCTGCTTGTTTTCAAATGTTTCTTTCTGTGTTGATGCATTTCAGGGTTTACAAGGTCTACCTGGTGACAAGGGAGTCCGGGTAAGTTACCAGGCAAACTCCTTGTGTTTAATGGCTAACACCTGCCCACAGTGCCAGCCCAGTTAACTCCTGAGCACCTGTAGCAGCCAGCATGTGTTTGTGTGCCAGACCTTCATCCAAGTAACTTCACACAGCTGTGTTTTAGAAGGGGCTACCCCTAGCTTGTTCCATCACCTGGAACATTGTGCTGCATCTCACTGAAGGTTGTGGGAGGGATTTTCTAATGTGTTCATTGTGGTCACACCTCTGTTCTAATTGAAGCACAGGACTTGGGTTAGGCCAGCATGGTGTGCTTTAGGAAATCCTGCTTATCTACTTACTGATGTGTGTAGGGGTTCTTGGGAGAATTAGCTGAGATGCAGCCAGCAAATCTTACTTCAGTACTTGTAAATTGTCCCTGAAGCATGAAAAAGAAGGTTGTCTTCTAAGCAAACAATCCTGCAGAGAATTTGAAAGATGGAAATTTCGAAAAGATAAATTAAATTTGCCTGCCTTGAAGAATCAGGCCTGAAGTCTCCTCAGGCATTGTCCTGAATGGATGTGATGGTGAAGAGCTGGGTCAAACCCAGTAACAGGAATGGCAGCTTTCCCATCATCCCACCTGTGCTATGGAAAGATAAGCATGGCTAAGAAGTGTGTGTTGAGAAGCTCCTTCTT
The DNA here is from genome assembly GCA_013399835.1 of Leptocoma aspasia. Lineage (NCBI taxonomy): Eukaryota > Metazoa > Chordata > Aves > Passeriformes > Nectariniidae > Leptocoma > Leptocoma aspasia. The sequence continues at coordinate 74,689 of VXAX01004312.1, read as the reverse complement.
TTTCATCAGGCTTTCTTGCCTGTTAAGGCTTTGAATCTGAATCTTTTTGATAAAAACGTTTAGGAGCTATGGTTGGATATAATTTATATTTAGAAATAGAAATTACTTTTGGATTTGAGTCTGTAATATTACAATTGTATAAGTGTCAAGCAGTTCAATACAGTGTAAGTGTATGTAGTCACACCTTTTATTCATAAGAGTCTGGCATCACCTAAATTTATCTGGAGGTGTAATTTTTTATAGTGCATGTGCCCGTGTGATGATTTCATTATCTGTCCTCTATCTGTGATGGATTTCTGACCTTACTCTGCACAGAAAGGACAGTTTTGGACAGCACTAGCCAACTGGCATCTTAAACTAGGGGAGAAAGGTTCAAGTTTCATGGAAGCACCAAAGTTCTCCCCTTTTTTAATCATTGCGTTTCTGGCTTTGCTTCTTAACTTTCTCTTTACTTTTGTTTTGCTTGTGTGGCTTCTTCTAAAAAAATGTCATTTTTAATTCCTAGACTTTTTCAGCTTCTTTTTGAACTGAGTGTCTTAGTTAAAAGAAGGATCTTTCATTAGATGGGATTTCTCTGAGCTCTGGCATAAAAGCAAGTGAAAACTGGGAGAAATTGCAACTCCTTGTAAAGGATGAGCTGGAAACCACGAGTGGGGAGTTTTGCTGGCCCCTTGAAGCATGCATGCACTCTGCCTCACTGCAGCCCATGGTTTGCAGTGGAAAAGTGTGAGAAATTCTGGAGTGTAAATGGGCAAGTGCAATATCTTAGGGGACCCTAGAAAATACCCCTTTTGCCACTGAGCCTTTTTAAGGGATTTCCCCTTACTCTGAAGTCCCAGTTTGCCAAAATCCTCTCTTTTCCTCTATGCTTTTTAAATCCCAGAAATGCTCCTGCTGCTCTCTGCTTGGAGCAGGAGATCAGCATAGCTGTGCCTGGGGTTGTGGCACTAATGGCAGTGGGAACAGGCAGCATTTTGTGTAATCCAGCTGAAAAAGTGTGAACCCTGAACTTGTCCTGGTGTTATTTTAATGCTGGGGGTGGGGGGTGTGCTTTGTGTGTGTTTGTGCATCTTCCTCGCTCCTACAGGTCCACCTTTGTCCCCTTTATCCCTTCCTCCTCTTCCACCTTTCTTCCTGGTTCCTTCCTCCTGAGCAACCTATGCTGCATTTTTCCTGGATTATCCTCTCCATTCCAGTGCTTGGTTCTGGGTGGCTTCTCATTGCCTCTCCTCTCCGATCCATTTCTCTTGCCAGCTTTGGGTTTAACACTTTTTTTAAAAGAAGAAGCAGCAGCCTGTGCTGTCTGATTTTATCCCTTAATTCCTTTAACACTCCTCATGAGGACCCTAAGTTCAGTTCCCTCTGCAGCAGCCCCTTCCCTCTGTTTCATGCTCTGCAGTTTTGAGAATTTCCTGTTCTACAGAAGGATTTGGTATGGATGTAACTGGCAAATACCACACTATGCCTTGTGCTGCCAGTTAAGGATCAGGGACCAGTTGCTGGCCTGTGGCTGTGCTGCCTAGGACTACTCCCTGGTCTATCAGGTTTTTTGGGAGAGCACTACTCTGAGGATCCCAAAGGACAGCCAGACTGTGCAGACTCAGAGCTGAGTACTTCCTTCATTCCCTGGCTGACAGTTCCCTGAGTGAGACTTTCTTTAAGAATTGGAATATTCAGAGAGGTAAAAAAGGCATCTTAGTGCTATCCCAGAGCTCCAGTGGAAGAGGGACCTTCCCAGCCAGCTGGAGATTGAGATAAGGTGGCACACTGCTGGCCAGAGGGGTGGTTTCCCATCCTGTGTGTCTGGGGTCAGCCAGTTCTCCAAGGTGCTCCTCTCTGATGCATGGGCAGCCCCGAGGAGTGGTGTGGTGATCCCTTTGATGCCAAGCCCTTGCAGTCTGTCAGTCTGGGACTGCAGCCACAGCCACAGTGTTTATGCAGCTCAGTTACAGCTCAGCAGCTCCATATGTTCATCTTCACTCAGAGGGAGATTTACTTTAAAATGTTTCCTAAATGTTTATCCTTTTTTAAACTATCGCTGACATTTGTTTGAAATGGATGATCCTAAAGCTTTTGTGTATTCTTTTTTTCTTGGACTAAACTATTATTTACAGGGGGAGAGGGGCAAGAAAGGCTCTAGAGGGTCTAAAGGGGATAAGGGAGACCAAGGAGCACCTGGATTAGATGCACCCTGTCCGTTGGTATGTCCTGTTTCATCAAATGTATTGTTTTAAGATGTGTTGATGGGGAAGACAGAAGGAAATCATAACATAAATAATGGTCTTGCAAAAGTACAACATTCGGATAAGGCCCAGCTGGGTTCCCACCACAGCCTGTGGCAAAGCTGTAGGACCAACTGATCCTCTGATCAGGCTGCTGAGTGACCATGGTTATGTTCCTTCCTCTTCCAGACCTCACAAAGGTTTGGGTACGTGGGGTGTCCCATGTGCTGGGAGCTCAGGGCTTTCTCCACTGCGGATAGAGCCCCGTCTCCTTTGCTGCTGGGTACAGCTCTTCTCTGGAGATGCTCCATGGGATCAAATCTACGTGACAGCAAAACTGGAATGCTGGTTTCCTTGCCTTGGAATAACAGCCAGCTGGTATCAGTGATGGCCTGAGAGCACACAGGGCACTTGAGCTGCACTACCCAGAGGGAAAACAAGTCTCAGTTATCCTAAATGGGATGTGTGTCTGTCAAAACAGATTGGCTATAAGTCTAGAATATGTGTACATTTTTATCTAAATTCATATGCTGCAGCAAACGCTGCCAAAAATCTGCTAGCAGTGCCACAAATTCCAGGAGTACTTGGGGATCATGCTTTTAGAAATCCAGCTGCTGGGTTTCTCAGTGAGAATTGGAGGAATGGATGATTTTGGAATGGAGGAAACACCATTCCCGTCCTCTTGGCTTTAACTCAGAGAAGCATCTCCTGGCTCGTAGATGACAGAAAGCCAGGAAGGAGACTGCTCCTGCTGCTGGTGCAGACACAGCTCACTGTGCAGGCAGGGGCCTGTGCTGGGTGTGCAGCTGAGTGCCCTGTGCCAGTCCCAGTGGGGACTGGGCCTCTCCTCCTGGGACATGGATCTGGCTGGCACTGACTGAAATAACGATAGTGGTTGATTTCATGAACAGGGTCTCCGAGGTTTTAAAGGCGAGAAGGGTGAGCCGGGGTTACCTGGGCTGGACGGCCTGGATGCCCCATGCCCATTGGTATGGTGTACCTTCCCTTTCCTGCATGCTCGTTTGCTTTTTGGCTCTGGGTGCTGTTTTCTGATCCCCCCAAAAAGCTGCACGCCCTAGAAACACCTGGCAGTTCCTTCCTTACCTGTCTCCATACTCCCTTCCTCTCATTGCTGCTGTCAGAACCAGGCCCTTCCCTTCATTCTGATTCCCAGCTGCTGTCAGCAGTACTCTGTGGCATGAGAAAAAATAGAATTGGAGTGTGGTTTTATTTACAACTGCTTCACTTCTTCCTTTGCCTTCCCTTTAACAATTCCCAGTAAACCAATATATGCAGACCCAGCTCTGCACTGGCTTGGCTTCCTCACAAGGAGCTGCAATGCTTGTGTCCTTCATTAACTCTATTTTTAAGTGCTTGTGTGTGTTGACCACAGCCTGACATGGTTCCATATGACCTCAGTCACCCCATGCATGAAGATGACTGAAAATAATAGTTATCCCATTAGTAAGCCCACGTAAAACATATAAATGGGGACACTTAACCTCCCTGCTGGATAATTCCTATTTATGACTCACCCCAAAAGTCCAAATTGTACCCATAGCATCCAAAAAATTTGAATTCAGAATTGCGTGTTTCCCAATATCCATCTTACTCAGGTGATAAAATGATTATTGTATTAGTGGCTGATCTAGCCCAACTGTTGTAGGACAGAAGTATTCAGAATCACTTAACCCCGACTGATTTCTTAGTATCCCAATAAAGGTCATCAATTTATTCATTTTCTCTGAGTTTTCTGGAGGTGCAGCATTCAGGTGATGGTTTTGCTCCCTGGGACAGTCTTAGCATCTGTCATACAAAGAAACTTGAACTCCCCTGCCCATCCAGCCCTGTGTGGCATGACATGGTTTGCTTGAGGATAGTCCTCCTAAGCTTTATGCTCACTTAAGGATGTTTGATGCCATCTACAAGGGATGGGATATTGTTAGTTCAACTAGCCAGGAAAATGCATCCCAAAGCAAAAAGCCACATTTAGTTTGAAAGGTTTTTCTAGTTTCTTGAGAGGGGAAAAAAAACCCATGAAAATGCCATCAAAAGGCTTTGTTATTTGAGCTTTGTGAGGAGCTAACATAATTTTCCTTACAGTGTTCCCTCCTTTGGGTGCTGCCATTGCCTCTTTGGGACAGTGACTACTCGTAGAGTCTCAGTTGCTGCTGTAAATTCTGGGTAGTAGAAATTTCTTCCAGTCCCAGAGGTGAAGCCTGGGTTTTCTGCCCAGAACAGTGCACAAAGAAGGAAGACCACAGAGCCATGTGTTTTGTCTCCCAATGATCGTAGCCAGGTTTCTATGGAGTAACTTCTGTCTGAGTAAAGCACCTAATTTCACAGGTGCAAGGATTCCACCAGTGCCATGGCAGATGGCCTTTCTGGTTTTGTCACTGCTCCCAGTGAGGATTCACTGCACATGGGCATATTAGAACTCACACTTCTTTTCATACCTGTTTTCCTTAAGGGAAACTTGCCAGAAAATCTGATGAAATATGGATGCTGTTATTTTTTTATACATGTTGTTCTGGCATGCAAGCTAGCTTGAGAACATGAATAAGCATGTTTTTTGATCCAGCTAGGTTAAAAGCATGGCATCCAGCTGACACATCCACGTGTGTAGCTTATGGAGGCTGTGAACTAACTCTTTGTACATCTGAGATATGTGGAAGGAGATCCTTGGTACTAATAAGCATGTCACGTTTCCGTTCTCGGCACATTCGCCCGCAACAAACACTTCCTTGTCACCCTGGTATTCCCTTGATCCCTAAGCTGTGACTCCCTGGCCTCCCATTCCTTCATACACCTAACTTCCCATCTCCTCCTGCCATGCACTATACCAGTCATTCCTGTCACCACCAGTGTACCAATGGGAATACCACAATTTACACAGTAAATAACTTGTAATTCTGTATTTCCACATAGTTGGGGGAAGGGGAGGAAACAGCATAAGGAGACCAAAGTCCAAAAAATGCATTTGAAAAGCAATATTGTTATAACATCACGGCAGTGTTCAGTTCATCAGGCCCCTGGAAGTGCATCTCCAGTAAATAGTTCATTTCTCAATATATTACTGTGCATTTGCTTTTCTGTTTGTATTTTTTTGGGGTTTCCTGGGGAATAGTGGTCTGCCACGTGCACACAGCACAAGAACTTGACTTCTCGTGTCAGACATGTTATTTCCTTACACCTGACTTTATCTGATGCTCCAGAGCACCTTAGCACTGGTGTCATATCCAGCCCATCAAAGAGGGCTGCACAGGGTTGAAATGAATGGCAGTAATTTACAAAAGCATCTCCCAGCCATGGAGCCCAAGACATCTCAGAAGTGCCAGGGGATTTCCACAGAAATCCCACTGATGTTATTGAAGCCAAAGTCCCTTTTCAGGAAGTCAGCTGAGACATCCTGAACCAACAGAGGGGCTGCCCAGCTGCTTGCCTTTCTAATTTCCCTGGAGCAGGATCTCCCCAGAGGCAAGAGGGGATAACTGGACAGTGTCTCACATAACAAAGCAAACCCTTAACAGACAGGGCAGAAAGGAAATGGAGATTTTTTTCCATATCCTCCTCAGGGCCTGAGGTTAGTTCTGACTCTGGGATTGGCTTCTAAGCTCCATGTTACAGAGCCAAGCCTGAGGACACAGAGCAGCCACCTCTCACTTTCCCTTGCCAGCCCCTGGCAGTGTTTATCTGGCTGAGCTGGACCTCCTGTGTTCCTTCTCCCCTCAAGGCAGCCTGGATAGACTCCTTTCTTCTTAGGGGAGGGTGGTTCTTGGGTAAGTCCCTTGCACAGCCTGCAGGCATTTCCCCTCTTCACCCCAGCCCCTGCTTCAGGCTGCACTGGTTCTGCCAGCCAGAAGTCTGGCTCACCTGAAGGATGAGGAATATCTCTCAGACTATTCCTCCAGCCCTGGTTCAGACTGTTTGTTGCAGTAACAGTTAACCCATGCCTTCCTTTCTCCATCTCTGTACTACTTCCTGTATCCTAAACTGCTATTTCATCCATCTTTTTCACAGGGGGAAGATGGCCTTCCAGTTCAAGGCTGCTGGAATAAGGTAATCTTGGAAATGTTGCTGCGCTGAGTTGGCGGTGCCATGGGTCCTGCTAATGTTTTTCCCTGAATCTGGCTAAGGGCAGGAGAGGTGTGGATGCATGGATGGGATTTCCAGGACTGTATCCCAGAAAAGTGGCAACCAAAACTCCTCCTTATTTGCATATCACAGTTCAGCTCTGTGGGCTACAAAGGAGAGAACTGTATTTCTGGCCTTTGAGCTGCCTGGCCCCAAAATGCTCTGATCCTTGCACAAAGATGAGATTTCCACCTGGATTCTCTCAGATGCCCCGCACTCCCCGGGGTCTGGCCCACCTTCAGTGCCTGCTGTGGGTGTTAATGCCAAGTGCTCAGGCCACAGTGGGAGGGAGAGGGTGGAGGCAGAGGCAGCCTGGGATGAATCTCCTGCCCTCACTTTGCCGCCTGGAGAGAAGGAAAGGGTCCCTGCTGAGATCCATCACTGCTGCTTTTCCTCCTGGAGAACCCAGAGTCAGCTTCCCTAACAGTGTCCTTCCCCCCATGGCTGTCACTAACACTTGTTTATGTTTTCTTTTGCAGTGATGATTCTAAACCTGGACTGACCTGTGTGTGTTACTGTACATAGAATATTTATTTTTATACGGTGTTCTTCTCTGAAATGCCAAAAGTTATGCATTTTTACAAATTATCAAAAAGTGGCATATTTTTTTTGTACAGAAAATACTAGATCTCCCTTTTTTTCCCATTTGTCAGTTCTCTGTATGAGTCTATGTCTGCATTACGCTTGTTTTGTCATGGAGTACGGCTGTAATATTTACATGATATTTGTGCACACAGGATGAATATTGGAACTTACTAAATTATTGCATTTAAAGTGCCCAAAGGAACTGCCCTGTATAGATTTAAAGGTCATTTTCATTTTTCAAGCTGGATCATTCAAGAATATTTCAAAATATTATGTATTTTTTATTAAAGTGAAGTATTAACACTTCTATTGTGATGAATTAAAGTGTTGCTGAAAAACCTCCTAGTAGTCCCCGTGCACTGGTAATGTAGAGACACCATGATGTATAATTATCCTCCCATGAGCTGGAATAACCCTCATGAAAAGGAGCCCTGGTTGACAAGAAATTCTAATCGCTTTCTAAATTGCAGGCTTTCAAGCAACTTAATTAAAGCCTTATTTAAAACTAAGCATAGCACAGCATACCTTGATATCCTAACAAATGTTTGTGAAATCAATCCATGTGGCTTCTTAAAATGTTAACCAAAAGTCGCATGCAAATTTGCAGCGGGTGTAATTATCAGTTGCATATGCACATCTTAATTACCCTTCCCGACCTACCTTTGTTGATGTCTCAAGTCTAAACTACTCAGAGAGGAAAGCACTAAGGACTAAAGTGAACGTAACAGTGTGCTTTCCTTAGGCTATGAGGGGGAAAGTGGAAGCCTAAATATTTCCTAAAACACGTCCACTTGCCTCGGCCCTGCACATAGTGGGCGAAGGCAGTGGGCAGCACAGGAGTCTCAGGGGGAAGGCACCAGCATTTAATGATCCCAGAGGAGAAACACGAGTGGTGATTTGTTAGTGAGACTGATCCACTCAAGTCCTGTCCTTTGCACGATGCTGCCACTACAACAGGAATTCGGCTCCTCCTGGCTACAGCTGTGCCAGGGGAAAGGGTCACCACCACGATCCTCCCTATACTCAACTGTTCATCTCTTCACAAACTATTAATCAGTTATTTTTCCAGACAATTCCATGCAGCCTTTTAGCACCATCATAATAAAGTGACATAGTAAGGGATGTAGTTCCCTTGTACACAGGGAAAGAAAGGCCTGCTAGGGACTGCCCAAGGAACCCAGCCCAGCCTCTGACTGCTGCAATCCATCTGTCACCTCGCCCTTTCAGAAATATATTGAATTTCATCTATAAACCAGTGAGTTTTCCACTGTCCTGCGTCCTTTCCCTCCCCGCCCTGCAGGCTGTTCCGACTTCAGTGCTCTCGCAGTTAGGAAACTCCTTGGAACTTTCAACCTAAACTAATTCATGGTATTTACAACCACTTGTTCTCATGCCAGCATTGTCCTTAGGATGAAACGTTTCCGTGCATGATGTTTTCATGAGATGCTTGGCGTACTGGAGCTGAAACGGCACAGAAAGAAAATGAGCTACAAAGCACTGAGGGATTCTCCCTGGTTTTCTCAGTAATAGATGTCGTTAATACAAGCCCCAGCTCCCTGTTAAAAGGCTTTGCAGCTGTGAAGCTGAGCTAATTGGAACAGCTAATGTTCCAATTGTGTTTTAATTGCACACTTGTTAAAGCAGTTACTGAAGACCCAGCCAGGTGTACTCCTCGTGCTTTGGGTTTGTAAGGTTGTAGTAGCAGCAGTGGCGAGTTCCTGCTCTGATCTTGAAGCGTTCAGCTGCAAGGAAGGATGTCTGAATGCTTCAGTCCCTTCTAAAAATCCTGGCTATTCTCTTAATCCTTAAAAATATAGAGATCCCTAGGAGAAGCTGCCAGTGCTTCCTGTTCCCTTTGGTCTGTGTAGCATGTTTTTTGTGTAGCTGGTTTTTGTGATTGCATTGCATGGGATTGTTGTTGGTTGTTTTTATCTGATCCAAGAGTGCACATCTGTTACCCTGTCCTGACACAGCTCCTGGAAGGTTAAGGACTCTCGAGGTGATTCTGTTACATTTCTTGGGCTGTTTTTTGATGGCTATATTTGTGAGAAGGCTCTTGCCTGAGGTGTAAGGGACCTTGAAGTGAAATTGCCAGAACTCTTGAAAGTACCTGACTTGGGTCAGCAAAGACTTACCTACTACTGGGAAAACGTGCAGGGTACCTACTCATTTAGAGGTTGGAAAAACGGTGACAAATGTTCCCAGCGGCTGTGGCAGATTATAGCCTGGGATTTTAATTGAAGTACCAGATAACCATTTTGGATTGCTGTTCCACAGCCCCAATACTGATACAGTCTCATCAGCTGCTGGGGATAGACAAGAGGGCTCAAATCAGTGGTACCACACTGACCTGCTGCTCTTCCCAAACCTAAGCTCCTTACAAGAAATAAACCCAAGCGGGGCAGCTGGGTTTGAACCACCCTGAGTGTGGCAATTTAGTTTCAGGCTCTGTCCCTTCTAAAAGCTGTAACCAGGTTGCTGTTGCTGTGGATTCCTGTCAATTCTGCCTGTTTTCACGTGAAACCTTTTGTCTGCCACTTCAAGGGTCAAACTCCTTGGCTGATAGCCAGAAAGTGAGTCTGAGGGTGGAGAAGCTTGGGAAATGGCAACAGAGTGAAAGGAGAAGGAGGACCTTCTGAAGATTTGCTGGAGATGTTTTGCAAGTTCCCTCCCTCGAGCTTGGGAAGAGCTCCTCAGCAGTGCACCAGGAATGTGTGCCCAGATGCTGGGGCTACGGGAGCTTGGCGTGCCAGCACTTTCTGCTTTGCTTTCTGTTTTCTCCCAGAGGCCAGTGGCAGGGGTTGAGAATGGCACCATTTATATTCTTTTTCTTTGGTCATTTTCACTTCATTCTACTATTGTGGTCAGACTCTTCAGATGAAGAATTAGGCTCATTTTCCAGCAGCAGCTACATAAATGAGTGCAAGACATAGACAATATTTCTGGGAGGGGATCCTTTGATCCAAGAAAGAAACCCTTCTTGAACTCTTTTCTTTAGAAAAGCGGAGAAAGCCCTGTGTTCAGTTCAGAGTGCTGCTCAGAGAGGATGTGATAACACTTTTTGCTACCATTTCTGGATACCAGGTGACAAACTTCCACCTGTATCATTGATGATTCCATCTTTAACCTTTTCATCACAAACTTTCTTCTCCCGTTTAGTTATAAGGAAATGACATTGGTTTGTTTGGGTTTTTTTAAACCATACTGGATTCTGAAGGCATGAAATATGTTGTCAGAAGAGAAAAATGTGGAGTGTGGAAAAAGTCTGGTTTCACTGACTAATTCCTTTGCTTCCTGCACTTGTGCTTTGGTCTCCACTGCACCTTCTGGATGTACTTTGTCTGGAAATGTTTTCTGCTGGCCCATTTAAAGCCCTTTTGTGGACACATCTCCACAGATGTACATCCAGATGGAAAAGAAGGATCACAAAAGTTCAATTCCACTGTTACATGTTTTAATATGCTCACTAAAGGGAAATAAAGATTTGGCAGAGTGCTGAGGGGTTCAGAGGACGTTTCCCAGCTGCCTGAAGGGCAGAATATACAATCCTGGATACTTCCTACCAGCTGCCATGCAAACCTGGCATCATTTACTCAGCCTCCACTGCTGAAGGTTAACATGTAAGCTCAGTGTCTTTCCACCACACCTCTTGCAATTTACTTTAAAAAAAAAAACCCAAACTTAAAATAAGTACCTATCTTTTGAACATGACAAAACATCTCTACTTCCCTGAGTGCATTGGGACTCCCCTTTGCCCAAGAACTAAGCCACATATTTAACTTTGAGGGAGTGATTCCCGCTGGCCTAAATGATGCCATTTGCATATTGAAATACTTTGGTGAGCCAAGGCCATTGTTATTAGAGCTAATGAATGATATTATCTCAGTCATTAGACAGATCCAAGTGCTAAGCAACTTGCATTACAGCTGGGGAGAAAGTGCTGATTTCAAGCTCAAAGGGATGCCATTATCCCAGAGCAATCCCAAATTCAAACATTCTTTGTCAGCACAAGTGGAATCATGCTGATCTTCTGATAAGGACAGCTGTACCTGACACCCATCTCCTCTCTCCAATACACATAAAGTCTACTGCTAAAGTAAGTCCAGGTTTGCAAAGACTGGGGGAAAAGTCCTACTTCCAGGTTCATCTGAAGAATTGCAGATTTTTTAAATTGAGGTTTCTAACAGATGCGTTCAGGAAATAGAGGAGCAGGGCAAGAAATTGTTTCAGTTGGGAACCAGGCTGGTGGAAAGATTAATTTATTTTATTTGTATTTTTTTTATTTTTACTTTTTGGGGTTTGCAGAGGGAGAACCTGACCAGAACTGCAGGCGGTAGGTGTGCATTTTTCCTTCTTTTTAAATGAAAACCATTATATATATAGTTTGATAATGTTACTTTTACTTTTTGTTAATGATTTTTGGAGGCAATTTGTTTGCTCTGTTCTGTTTTCTCGTGTTTTCTTTTAGGTATATTTTTAATGGGCTTTTGGAATAAGTGCGTAAAAGTTCCTCACCCAAAATGTCCTAAGGACATTCCTGTTGTGTTTTTTCTCCCCAAGTTCAGTAGTGAAAAGGTGCTTTTTATCGGCAAACCCGTTTTTAGTGGGGATAAACGTATCCCCAAAGGCCACACCTAGGGACCAGGTGCCAGTGACCTCTCCCAGACAAAACGCTCGCTCCACAACTCTTCATTTACATTTACAAAGATCCAAAGGGCTATGTTAGGGACCAGCCGATTGGAAACGGTCTCTTCCCACCTCAGGTGGTCTGTCTGAAAGCAGTGAAGTCTGGCAAGGGTCTCTGGGTCCTCTTCAGCAACGTTCTACCGCCTGAAATAGCAGGCTTGGCTAGAAGGAGCTGAAAAATGGAATTAGGAAGACGTTTATTTGAAGATGGCAAGTTCCTGGAGGGTACCTGCTCAAGTATTACTGTCTGTTGCTCTTGTTTTCCCTCCTCTGAATCCAGCAGCACGCTCAGGTTCAAGCTTAGCTTTAGGCTGTGCTTCACCGTGAGCCTATGTGCAAATGCTTTGCTGGATGAAGGTCTCCCCTTCTTTTACACTTTGGGTTTTTTTCTTCCCTTCCCCTCTTTTTGTCCCTATATCTTCCAGATGTCTTTGATCCAGACAAAATAACTGCTTTCTTTTCTGTGTTTTCAGAAAATCTCTGTTGGTCACGTTTTGATAATTTTCCACTCACTGTTCTTATGTACCCTTCCTGCTATCCTCCCTCCCTCCTTGTAGGCCTGCTTTGGTAAACATTTTGGTCTGATGAGAACATCGTGACACAACATGAATTAAGATTGTAGATGTTTGTGATTTATTTTAGAGTTGGCTGTAAAGCTTTTACTGTTTAAAACACAGCAAGGGCAGTGTAGTTTTGTAGCATTCTTACGATTTTGTTTGTTCTTCTTTAAATGGAGTTAGGATATTGCAGATCTTTTTTTCAAGAAAAACCTGCTAAACTTCTGTTTTTCCTGCAAAACGTGAGTTTGTTGAACTGCTGTTTGAAGGCTTAGTAAGTGAGATACTAATGGCAGGTAGGAGAGGACTGATTGTGGAGCTTGTGGAGTGCAACTTACGCTGTTGCTTTCCATGGTATGCTGTTTGTCAGTATCTTGTCTCCAGTGGGGATTTGCTGGGAGTGTGAAATTCCATTTTGTGATTATTCCATTGTTTTTTCACAGTCATGTTTCAAAATGTTGCTTCAGTAAATCGTCCTCTTTGCTCTCCTGCAAAGATTTGCTTTTACCCTGATGTTGCACCCTACCGGCAGTGCCACAGACTGAGCAGTTTCACCCTTTTTTGAGCCTTCCAAAGGAAGAATGTTAGCTCCTTAAATTCCACAGCCTTTTCTGGGTGATGTCAGTGAAAAGGAGAGGGAGACACTTGGCAGCAAGACTGTGCAAGCCACCATAAGCAGACTCCTTCTCTGAGCCTGGTCCTTCAGCATTCATTCATGACCTGTCCCATTCCCACTCCCTTTGCCCTGCTTTTTCTTGTTCTCACTCACCACTACAATTGAAGGTGGGCAAACAGAGGCAGAGCGTTCATTGCTGTGTTCAGCTCACCCCAAAAGGGCTGAGATGATCCCCCTTTGCCCTGCTTTTCCTTGTTCTCACTCACCACTACAATTGAAGATGGGCAAACAGAGGCAGAGCGTTCATTGCTGTGTTCAGCTCACCCCAAAAGGGCTGAGATGATCCCCTGATGCAGGGAGGAACGGCCTGACCCCATACCATTCTCATGGCTTTAGTGCTGCAGGATGAGTTCCAGCTGTTGAGCAGGGCAGCAGTGGAAGGGAGCTGCTGATTTATGGGGACAGCCTGCGGGTGTCATGGGCTCTCCATGCTCCCGTCACCAGTGGGTGCAGTGAGTGCCTGTGGGGAGGGAGGGGTTTTTCTCCATGCTCTGGCTTGGAGGTGGGTGTGCCATCCCCCATCCAGGTGACTTAGCTCCTCCAAAAGGTCACACTGATCCCCCCTTGGCATTCAGAGTCCTCAGAGCAACAGGATACACATCCCTGATGGCCTTTCCCACACCTGGAATGCTTGTGTCATTGGCACTGCTCCTGTTTCTCATCTTTGTGTCACTTGAACACCAAATTCTTTGGTACTGGGACACTTTCTGTCCAAGATCTCATCAGCCAACACCGGACAAACACTAATAACCTGCAGGAGAATGATTTCTGAAGCAACTCTGTGTCCTTACATATCTGGTTTCCTTGTATTGTACAAGAGAGACTTTTCCCCTTTGATGGCATAAGATGTAGAATATTTATTTTAGCTGTAGGAAAGTGATGAATTGTGAGTAGACCTTGACAGGGCATTGTTTCTGTGTTTCTCTTACAGATGCTGATTGATTGAGATGTTTAAATTGAATAATTTTGTACACTTGGTTTTTTTCCACATTGAGCTTTTCAGCCTGTATATTGAATATCCAATGTTATTTGGCATTGATTCATATATGTGCTGTGTATACTTTTGTGTTACCAGTAATTTTTACTGTCATTGTGCTGTTTCTAAGACATTATTTCAACTCCTTTTGACATAGTTCAGCTACTTGGAATTTTTTGGACTTCCACAAAATTCCACACTAAATAATTGCTAGAATGAAGAGAACAAAGGGCTGTTTTTCCCCAGAAGCTTTTCAACCTCAGTAGGAGCTTCTTCAGCCAAAATGAGCATTTGGCTTTTCTTTTTCACTTTTTTTCTTGTTAATACGATAGTGCAGATTTGTTTGGTTTTTAATCCTGGGAATTCTGAATTCCATGTTGACCAATCCTAGCAATATTTTACAAAAGCAGAGGCAGCTATGCCATAAGGAGTTACGCTGATCATGACAGAATTTAAATATTGTAATTATTTAGTGTTTCTTTATAAATATTTTTCCACTATTAAGTTTTTAAGCAAATCTTTTCTCAGTGTGATACAAGATTAAAAAGACGCTAAAGGACTAAACACTCAACATGTACAAGGAAAGGGATTTAGGTAAATTATTTCCATCTGTATGAGTGAAAAATAGCTTAGGAATTTTTGTCAGAACAAAAGCTGAGTTTCAGTTACACATTTCCTGAATCCATTAATTAATCCAGTGATTTCAGTTAAACTATCACTGTCCTGGAAACCAGAGATACACTTAAAGAACCCCCTGAATCCACTCCTCAGTAGTAAATAAAGCTGAGTTTTGTAGAAGTAAAGTGTTGCTTAAATATAGCACCTTCAAAGTATTTCTGTCTTCTTGTAAAAGATGAGAATTTTATGTTGAATTACCAAGTACCCATTTAGCAGATAAAGAAGCCAGTGCTGATATTATCAGAGGTGCTGGTTTATACTGTGATAAAAACTGCTATGCAGAGCTGTATATTACTATTTTAAATACCTTACCTTAGTAAGGTATTTACATTAATTATCTACATTAGGAGAACAAATATGTGAGATTTTAGGAGGAAGTTCGTTTGGGGAATGGGTTTTTTGATAACTAAAAGTGGGCTAAAAAACCAGGCAGGGGTTATGAAAAATATCTCTGGCTGGGGGGTGGTTGTACTGGTAAACATGACATCATATTTGAAGTGTCATCCTACTGTTTTCTTAGAGGAGTCTGAGGAATTCCCCGTGCCTTGTGTTGAAGCTTTACTCCTTTGTGTCAATGTTTTAGTGAGGTTTCTATTTTAATTTATAAATTAAATACATACATAGATACTTATTCCAGTACAGTCTGCATTTGTTCCCTACGGTGTACATACTTTCTTCTCCTTTTATAAAAATGCCTGTTTACCTACACGTAGTTTGTGTCTTTTGTAAATGACACCACATGCAAGTCATAGCCCATAAATTCACTTACGGGTGAATGCAGTTCCCCTTTGGGGGTGGGCTTTAGGTTCCTGCGCTGAGGCAACCGCGCCATCTGCTGTTTGCCAGTCAGGCCGGGAACTGGAACTGGTGGGAAATGTCAATGGATTTAGGAGCTAAACATCAACGGATTTGGAAGGACAGAAACCTCAAAAAGACTGTTATCACTATAAAATTAGATGGCTGGAGAGAGGACAGAGCCTTACCTAGTGCCTGTGCTAAGGGAAAGGCAGCCACATCCGCTAAGCCCTAGCACTGGACACTGCAGAATCTGCACGGGACAAAGCCTGAAACTTCCCGTGGCACGAACCTCCCGTGGCTTGCTCTTACAACAGGAATTCACCAGCCATAAGTCACAAACCCACACTAACTGTGGAACTGAGAGAGCAAGCGCAAAGAGGGGAGAGACAGACTCTCTCTAGTTATGCCCGTGCTAAAATTACTGTAATTATGAGCTTTGTGTGTTGTCTTTCCTTGGAACTGAACCAATGGGAAGGTGTCCATCCATCTCTCCATTCCCTTTCCCTCCCCTCCCCTGTATGCCTGGGTGTGTTTCTGTGGGAGCCCAGTCACCAGTGCAGTGGAGGTTCCTAGGAAGGAAAAGGATGTGATGAGAAACCATTAGCTCTGAGTGGCCAGACAGCAAAAGTGTGCTTCGCTCCTGACCTCCTCTGGGTACAACCAGGAGTGTGAGGCAAAATCCTCAAGGATCTGGATGTTTAGGATCCAGATGCATCTGGATGGCTGATGCATAAAGTTATGTAGGAAAACAAACATGTTTTGATGATCCAGTTTGGAATTGAGTATGTGTTTGAAACTTTGGCTTTTATCATTCCTTAAGGCTTCAAGGTCACTCTTGCATAATAAAGTGATGGCTCCTGGATATGTATTGCTCTACCCTGGGAGAGTAGTGAAATCTTGCTCTTGCACAATAAATAAATATTCTGGAGGCTTGCTCTGTCCTGCCTCAGACAAATGTGAGACCCAAAGGTTGGCTTGTTTCAAAATGTTTTCATTTATTTATAGGACACAGCTGAGAGATTTTTTCCTTTAGGGCTCTGCAGTCATCAGGAAAAATTAGCTAATGAGGTAAATTATCTTGTTTTAAATCAAACTCAGGAACCATTAGGAAAGCAGAGAAACAAGCAGTGCTGTGCTGTCCTTACCTGTGAAGCTGCTCTGAAAAGAACTTGGAGCTTAATGGTCCGAGCCAGGGAGACAGTGTGCTTGTTTGTGTCACCAGAGGAGAAAGGAAATGTGTGTCACTGCTCCAAACTACAGCAGAGGGTGTAACAGCAAAGGGACAGACATCCTTACTAGCACAGGAATAATCAATCAGATCTAAGATCCCTCTGCAGTACAGTGAGAAGTGGGAGGTGTGACCTATCCAGTACACATCTGGAGGGATGTGGAGCTGAGTGACTCCGTGATCAAACAGCCCAATGACACACTGCTGCACCTTTGCTCCTCTGACAGAGTTCTGCAAGTGCCAAACCCAAATCATCGCATCAGGAGTCCCCAGACAAAGAAAGTGTCACTTTCTGCACCAAAAAGCTGTGCTATAGTAAATGCACCTTGTTCCAAGTAGTTTTAAGAAATTCACAGGGATAGAGGCTTTTCTGCCTCTTAGCTTGGCAGTGCCTGGTTATGACATTGATCTGTGGCCAAAAGCACCACTCACAAATGTTATGGTTTTATCCATCCAGCTTTCCTCAAACTCAGAAACTGAAATAGGTATTTTAGTAGTTAATGTAAAAATTGCAATCTTTGGGAGGCACAGAGCACCAAAGCCAAGAGCAACATTCTCAAGTCACCACTCAGTTTTTTACTTATATGACTAAGGAATAATTAAGACAATGATCCCTGCAGTCAGCATACCTGCATTTAAGGATAAGTAACAAGGATTAAAACCTCCTTTTAAAGGATGAAAAGACATCTTTGATATTTTGTTAAGATAATAAGCTACATTTAACTTTTAGAATCGGTGTTTGGGGAGGAAAGACCTTTCCCCTTGCTTACACACTATAGCTAACCTGTGACTGCAGCTAATCAGCCCACATTAAACAACGAGTCAGAATGTGACACGCACAAAGACTTTAAATTCTGAAGTACGTGGGATGGTCTAATTTAAGAAAGTACTATTAAAAGGCAGTTCTCCAGAAAGCTAGGATGTAGGTTTTCTGGCTTCTTTAGCCCATTGTACCCAATCTACTGGCATAACAAGCGCATAAGCAATATGAAAGGTGGAGGAAGGGTTTAACATGGCTAAAAAATGGGAAAAGCAATTCATTACAGAAATAGAGATTAGTTGCAGAACTCGATTGTTACAGCTGTTCTCTGTGACCATAGTATAGACACACATCAACTTTGATTGCATTTGGTTATCCTAATGTTAGGGCAATGCTTACACTGACTTGATCAAGTTTCCTGGATTATATACACACATAAAATAGAGTTTTTGGAGTATTTGGAATTCCTGTCCTGCCAGGATGACCCTGAACGCCTGCCAGCCTGAGTGAGAGCGAAGCCCCATGTCTGGGTTCTATGAGATATTCATTGCAATGTTTGAGATACAACAGCTTCTGCCCCAAAATGAGAGTGCCATGAATAGGCTGTTTCCTGCATAGCTGGGGAGTCAGGCAGGCAGCAAGCTAGAAATGATCAGATAGATGTGTTGTTTATTTTGACAAAGTAACAGATTGGGTTTGCACTCAGAAGGCAACAGGCAGATGGTCTTTGCACAACCCAGAGAGGGCAGGCCCCGCTCCTGCCGAGTGGGGAAAGCTCTGCTTGCCTCCAGCACGGCACAAATGAGGGGTAGTAACAGTTCTCCCGTGAACAACCGCATCTGAATGGCCAGGAGGTACAGGTACTGTGACCAGAAATCTCCTACCTGCTCTAAAAACCGGCTGGCTCCAAGGGTGCTGTTACTGCAGAACAATTCACACCTGGTAACTGTGCCAGTGGCGCCTTGCTCTGATCAGCTCTACGCAAAAATTCTTTATTGTGTCACAAAGTGACTCCCATCTTCCAGAAATATTTGAAACAACATAAAATATCCACGTAATGTTATTAATGTTTAGGTGAAAGAGAGCCTGTATCCATTGGAGAAATAGAGTGGAATATGAGTTTATGGTGAGACTATTAAAAATCACAACAGCAGGAAAATTGGTATTAAAATTCAGACATCTACGACTTAAAAGGTGTTACACTGTGAAAATCTTTGATATCTCTCACACTTCTCCAGCACTCCTGTTTCTTTCAGGAGAATGTTTATAAACAGAAAAATGTTGTTATAAACAGAGTGATTTCTCCTAATGTTGAAAGTTTGCCTAACACAAAGACTTTTTTTTTCCTTGAAAGACCTCCCACATGCTCATGTTCTTATCATACAGCAACTATTTGATGTTAAACTCTAACAAACTGGGAATGTTTTCAAAAACTTGGGATGCTTCTTTTGCCTCATCTCAAATTCTTTTTAATTACGAAGCCATGTACCGCATACATGATTGTAAGAGTTATTGGATGCAGTTATTTGTATCTGGAAATAGAAAAATGTAAATGCCTTTCTTCCTTTTCACATGGGTTTTACATTGTCATTAATTTTTATGCTTCGTGCTTGAAAATCTTCTTGAGCTTCCTCCTACCTTCCCAATATGGTTCAATACACTGACAAGCCTACAGATATGTTCTTCCTTTGATAAATTCCAACTCTGAGTGGCCAAGATCAAGGTAAGGCTTCCTCTTACATGTAAAATAAGGCAAACTCATAGATTAATTTTTTCTCCTATGGTCTCAGGGCATCTTGACCTTGTTTTCAAAAAGGAGTGGGGAAGAGAACAGACTACAAAGAGACAATCCACAACAATGCATTGAGGCTCTTACTCAATGCTTGAAAAGAGAAAAGGTATCTTTATTTCCATTTTAACAACAGTCAAAATACAGCTGTGTGAACTGCTTTGCCCAAGGTCACACAGCAGCCCAGGAAAACGCAGGTCCTGAACTCGTGCCCTCTTTCTTCATGAGATGGTGCGATCCACAATTAACATAACCTGGGGAAATATTCCATTGCTTTTTTACCCATGAAATCCAATTCTACGCAGACATAAAATTGCTTACTTCGGCAGAGCCAAAAACCAACTCAAGTGAATCTTTTATGATTTTTTACAGTGGCAAAGGGAATGCTGAATGCATGAATGGTTCTTTCTCTCTGTTGTTCCCAGACACCCTCCTAAAGTATCACTGCAAGCAAGCAGGAGTGGTCTGTGTTAATAATGTACCTCCTAGTGCATTATGATAGCACCCAAATGTCTTTATAGTGAAATCAGTGCAGCAATGCAAAGTATTTGTATAGGAACGATGATATAAACCCAGTTTGATGTAAAAATATACCTGAGATGAGTTAAAGAGGTGTAGCCCTGTACTCTGCTGTTTGCACCAGCCTCTGCTCACGGATTTGGCGCTGCCAAGACTCATAACACAATCGCTTATTGCGTCTCTTGGAGCTTGGGCTCTTGAATCCGTGCGGCTGCAGGGGAGAAAGGAACAACCCTCAGCTTCCATTCAGAAGGGAAGTTTGCAGCCCTCATGGACGAGGTGGAAAGCCCCTGAGCGCCCAGAACTCTCCAACGCAAGACAACACAAAGAGCTGCCGGCATTCTTTGTTACAGCGTTCCAAGCCGACTTGGGATGCCGGAACACTTGGGTTAGAGGCACCATGGCAAGGCACACAGGCCACCCTGCCAAAGGGACAGAGGGATGGGTGGCTCTCTCTAAAAAAAAACCAGGCACTCTTTGAGCTTTAGCCCAATCTGGGATTGCCTTGAAACCTCTCCATCTTCGAACTCCTCCACCGTGGGAAAGGATGGGAAGGCTTTCTGCCTTTATGCTCCCGGCCACCACAAGCCCACTGGGACTAGGGTCAGGGGGGCCCTTTCTCTGCTGGGCGGAGAGGGGGTTCCTGCCCCCACTGCAGCCCTGGGGCCCGGGCGAGGAGGGCGGCAGCCAAGAGAGGGGGGTTGTAGCGGGCCCAGGCTGCGGTGACTCCTCCTAGAGGCGGTATGTGCGGAGCGGGAGGAAACCCCTGCCGCCCCCCCTCACCAGCAGCCGCCATCGCCATTGAAACATACAATACGGGGAGAGCGGCTGAGGCGGAGCGAGGGCGGG
>VXAX01004312.1:28424-54139 GCA_013399835.1 Leptocoma aspasia | reverse complement strand
GGCGGCCACACCCCCACACACACTCACTGCACTGCGCCTCGGGACGCCTGCGCGGCCCGGCCGCTGCCCCCGCCCCTCTCCCGTCCATCAAGCGGTTCGCAGCCAATCACCGCGCTCCCTTCACAACCCGGGCTGCCGCAGCGACCAATCAGCGCGGGGAGTGGGCGGGGCGGCGGTGTCCGGGCAACGGCGAGGCGTGCGCGGGGCGGAGCGGTGGCGCTGGGCGGGCGGGCCCTGAGGGGGCTCGGGGCGGCTGCGGGGGGACAGCGGTGTCACCGTGGTGTCCCCGCCGTGTCCCCGCCGTGTCCCCGCCGTGTCCCCCGAGCTCGGCACCTGCCAGCGGGGTCCAAAGGCTCGCTGTGTGGCCATACCCAGGCCCGTCCTCTCAGCCGCACGGCGCCACTCCATGTTGTTTGTGAGGGGGAGCTGCCTCTGCAGGGACCCCCGGGGATTGGGGTGCCCTGGGAGCTTCTTCTGTGCGTGTGGCTCTGGAGTCCGGGACACACCCCGCCTGCCGCCTGAATAGCACTGTGTTTGTGCTTTGGTGCTTTAGCCACTTGGTCAGATAACCAGCCCCTGCTTTAGGTCTTTTGCGTTATATTTCACAAGTATTTCGTTTGTAAATGAATGTGCAGCCTAAGCTGGATCCAAGGTGTGTGTGTGTGGGTTCCTTGTCAACTCCTAATACATCTTCAGCTGGGGATGAGGGAAGTGCAGGTGTGTGGAGAGTCCTGCGTGTCCTTTTTTTCAGTCTTTGCTGAGTTCGAGTTCTCTCAGTGTTTAGAAGTCAAGGTGCTTTGAGGGCTGCAGCCTCTGTGCTCAGGAGACGGGCTGGGAGAGCTGGGGATGTTCAGCCTGTGTTGTGTGAACATACTATAAGTTTCTCAGCATGCAGGCCTGCAGAAAATTCTTCCCATGGAAAAGAATCTTTTTACTGTCTTTTACTCTGTACAAGTTTCTGTAAACAAATCTCTGAACTGTGTTTCAAGGACATTTGGATTTCTCTGCCTGTCTCCTAATAATAGGAGATGGGGGTTTTCTTTCTTTTAACCTATGAGGTGAAAAATTGTTATCTCTGATTGTGTAAGCTATTCTGGCATTCCTTGGATGGAGCTTGAAGCAAGGATACTCCAAATTAAACAAATAATAACGCAAATCCTTTATATTATGAAATCATGTTAATAAATCATATTTAACCTTCTAATACTATTGTTTAAAATCCTTTATCAATACACAAACCACAACAATAAGCCTGGCCATGGAAAGGCTCTGGGGAGACCTCACTGCAGCCCTTCAGTACTTGAGAAGGAGGGAGAGGGACTTCTTACATGGGCAGATAGTGACAGGAGAAGGGGGAATGGTTTAAATTGAAAAAAGGAGATATTTGTATCAGATGTTATGAGGGAACTCTTCCCTTAATTCTTCTCTGTCAAGGTGGTCCTGGCACAGGCTGCACAGAGAAGCTGTGGCTGCCCCATCCCTGAAGTGTCCAAGGCCAGGTTGGATGGGGCTTGGAGCAACCTGGTCCAGTGGAAGGTGGACTCTTAGGTGTTTTTCCAGGAGGCAGAAGGAAAATGTCACTGGTTGCCTTGGGCTCTGAAGAAGGCAAAGCTCAACAGAGGAAAGCCCTGCTTGCACTCATATTGTAGAGAGCTCTGAGATGTGGTAGCTACTCAATCCCCCGTGGCAACAGAGGGATGTTGGAGTCATGGCAGAGTGGGAGTGTGCTGTGACCAATTAAGGGATAGGGAAAATAATTGCTTTAAATTGCCCAAGCCTGATGTCACGGCAGCCAGATACAGACACAGCCCTTGTAGCTCAGCGAGGACGGACTCAGCATGAGTGGCACAGGTTTATTTTTAAATGGAGGCTGCACTTCGTGAGGAGAAACGTAGAGATGGTGAATCAGCTGGCAGGGAGGGAACGAGTGTGGGTTGGCTTTTCAACTGATAAGCCCTTGAGGCTTGGTGTGTCATCAGAAGAGAAAAATTAGGACAGCAGTGCTCAACTTGTAGCTCTTTACCTCTTGGTTGCAGTTCAGGCGAGTGTGGCAGGGCTGAGCTCGTGTGCCTCTTCCTGCAAGGAAACCAGATCCCTGTCTGTGGGATTTCTTTGTCCAGATGCACAGGAGTCTTCTCAGCCTGTTTCTTTGTCCGGGTCCTGATGTGACTATGCCAGAGCTTGGCTTTCTACCAAAAATTGCCTCCTGTAGGAGTCAAAACAAGACGAGAGCACACTGTTGTGTTGGTTGCTCCTCAGTGCACCCTCATCTATGTAAGTTGCAAAGCAGAGACAGTGTTAGCAGAGTTTTGAAACATCTTGTATTTAGGCTCTCACAAAATTCTGCAAATGTAACGTGCAGTGCATTTGGAAAATGTTTTGGGATTCCAAAAGCTGGCTTGGCAGCAGGGGAGTAAATAATGGCAGAGGCTTCCTGTGAGAGAGAAGGGGAAAATAAAGGAGTAGGCAGGGGTGGAAAGTTTAGTGATGCAACAGAAGGACGAGCCAAAAGTGAGTAATTAAACATAACTTTATATAATGCAGCAGCATGGCCCAGAGAAGTGTGGTTAGTTGTATAAAAATATGTTTTGATTTTCTATCATGGAGATCAAGTGCAACGATCGTATTTTCTTTGGATCTAATCCCTTGACATTTGCCTTTTTCCATTGATTTTCACTCAACTGGGATTTGATGCTATAGGAACAAATACATGAGAGGTTAGCTTAATATAATTTTAATACAGGTAGTGTACTCTTTTAGTATGGCTCTCTGTAGGGGTTTCAGTGCTGGACTGAACTCCTGGGTGATGCAACTGTCCTGCCAGCATTGCAGGAACCTGTTTGTACCCTACTGCATACATTTATTAAGTTCCACTTCAAAACGAGTTATTGTTGCTCTAAAGAGAAGGCTGTTCCAGAAATTGGCTCCTCTGATGGCTAGAAGCCTAATTCCCAGCCTAGGTTTATTACTTGGATGTCAGTTGTCACAAACTGAAAAGGACATGTTTTAAAGGTTGTTATTATTACAAAATGGAAAGTTTATAAAGGGTTTGTCACAAATTGCGAGTTTTATTGAGGAAGGGACCTTGGAAGATCACCTTGTCCAGCCTCCAGTCCCAAGGCAGATCCAGTGCTGCTGACATACATTCTCAAATTTTTCTAGAGTTGTCCTGATGGGAAGATCTGCTGCCTCCCTGACCGACTGAGTCCGATGCTCCTCTCTCTCCTCTGCTATGCAGAGTGACTGTGAGAGTCACTGCTGTAGGGAACACTTGCTTTCTCACCTTCACAGCATCCTCTTGCATCTCTAAAGACCAGTATGATGCCTCCCCACTTCTTTTCACCTTCCCTTTGAGCTCTGTGACCACCAGTCACGGTTCCAGGCTGGCAGTTGGCAGGGAATTCAGAGTGGGATGATGAGCAGCACCAATTTTGACATGTCTGTGTCTGATTGGTTTACTGGTTTAATCTTTCCCAACTTTTCTTGTCATGTCCACATAATGCATTGCACACAGAAGGAAAAAATTGTCTGGCTGATACACAAGGACATGCCAAGGTTTTACAGGTCCCTGCTGATTTTATGTCCTCGATATCATAAATGAAAAGATTATGATAAAATTTAGCAGTATCTCCTAGATTCATTTTAATGCTTTTCCAAGTGTCTCCCTCGTTGTGTTTCCTTGTTTCACTGAGGTGAATGTTTGCTGGGAGTGAGGTAACTGTGCCTTCCTTGGCAGAAATACCATCTGTGGCACACCTGCTCTTTGTTTGCTTCCAAGGAGTCATCATTAAGCCTCGGGGGCAGCTGTCAAAATTGAGTTAAACCAATCTTTGTAAATAGAGTTAAAACTTTCCCAAACATTATTTGACTGAGAGTGAGAACTAGGGGTGTAGCTGTGACCACATGCAAGCTTTGAAGTGGAGTGGCAGATTCTGGGGTTTGTTGAGTGTTTATCCGTAATCTTGTGGTTGCTGGAAGAATAAGGAGAAAACAAAGTTTGTTTTCATTGAATTATGCCTGCACTTTAACAGGCATTGAGGGCAGGTTTGGATTTTTGCTTCTGGAGCAGCAGCAGCACTGCATCCTTTTTTATCTTTTGTAGAATTTTGATTATTTCCTTTGTGTCATGGATCTAGTATACTGAATAAAAGCCTGGGACCAAGGTCATTCAGCATTGTTTTGGATAGGGGTACTCTCTAATTCCAAGACTTCAATTACAATTTATACACAAAACAATTCTGCAAATGAAACTACAAACTACCCCTGGCTGCAATATGCTCATTTTGCCTGAGTAAGTTTTAGTCTCAGTTCATTGTCTCCCGGTGTCACTTTCCAAGGGGCTCTGGGGGCCTTCTTCACTCGAGAGTGGTGGATCATGGAAACATGAAGATGTTTCTCACCAATCCTATTGGTTTTCTCTTGCAGCCCTGGGATTTGGAGCAAAGCACTGACAGCCAGCAGCACATTGAGGAGCACGAGGCTGCAAGATGTCGGGGCGGAGCGGGAAGAAGAAAATGTCCAAACTGTCCCGCTCGAGCAGGGCTGGGGTGATTTTTCCTGTGGGGAGGATGATGCGCTACCTGAAGAAAGGCACCTACAAGTACCGGATCGGGGTGGGAGCACCTGTGTACATGGCAGCTGTCATCGAGTACCTGGCAGGTAAAGCAGGAAAAGTGCTCCAAAGTGCTCCTCACACACACAGGCCAGGGTTACTTATTGCCGTGGTCCATGCGGTGACAAAGGACTCTTGACAATAGTATCAGAAGGCTGAATATGATTTATTAATATGACTCTATAATTTAAAGAATTGGGCTATTATCTGCCCAGCCTGGAGCATTAGAAGCTTTTGCTTCAAGCTCCGTCCAAGGAATGCCAGAATAGCTTACACAATCAGAGACAACAACTTTTCACCTCATAGGTTGAAAGAAAGAAAACCTCCATCTCCTATTATCAGGAGAGAGGCAGAGAAATCCAAATGTCCTTGAAACACAACTCAGAGATTTGTTTACAGGAATTTATACAGAGTAAAAGACAGTAAAAAGATGCTTTCCCATGGGAAGAATTTTCTGCAGGCCTGCATGCAGGGAAACTTATAATATGTTCACACAACAGTTACCCACAAGGTGGGATACAAACATATGGAGCACTCCTGGAAATCAGGCTCTGCCAGGGCAGGGTTTGTTGAAATCTGCTGAAAATGCTTTTGTTTCCTGGACAGGCTGAGAGTAGAAGTTGTCTCCTTTAGAGGCGCCATGCTTGGTCACTAGTTGGGAGTGCTATTTTTTATTGCTTTGCAGAGTGAGTATTGCCGTGGTCCGTGCATTGACAAAGGACTCTTGGCAATAATATCAGAAGGCTAAATATGATTTATTAACATGACTCCATAATTCAAAGGATTTGGGCAATTATCTGCCCAGTCCAGAGCATCCAAAGCTTTTGCTTCAAACTCCATCCAAGGAATGCCAGAATAGCTTACACAATCAGAGATAACAACTTTTCACCTCATAGGCTGAAAGAGAGAAAACCCCCATCTCCTATATCAGGAGACAGGGCAGAGAAACCCATCTGTGTCCTTGAACACAGCTCAGAGATTTGTTTACAGAAACTTGTACAGAGTAAAAGACAGTAAAAGATGCTTTCCCATGGGAAGAATTTTCTGCAGGCCTGCATGCAGAGAAACTTATAATATGTTCATGCAACAAGTGAGGAGTCACATCTGTGTAGTTTCTGTCTCAGAGAAAATTGGTATTAATTAGGTTTTTTGATACACCTAAATGTGAATAATAGGAGAAGGAAAAGGAAATCCACCTCATGCTGTTTCTGTGCTTTTTAAGTGAGAAAACTGTTTTGCTGGTTGCATTTCTCCTTGCAGGACAGTGTCAAAGTGTTATGAAATATAAAGGTGGGTTTTTTTTTTTAAATTAAAAAACCCTTTTGTTTTGCCTAAGTGTATAAAGAAAGTGTTTCAGGATTTAAATCCCACCTGCCCTGAGTTTTCTTTTTCCTGCCTTTCTGAAACTGAACTTTGAGGAAGAGGCAGATGTCCCATGGTGATACAATATACTGTGATTCTGTACAGAAATATTTCAGAGTGTCCTGTGATCATATCTGCTGAGTTTCTTGTTTAATTATGGAAAATAGCACTCCAGCAAATTGTTAGAATTCACAGTACAGAGAGGATTCTGGTTCAGGTTACTCAGGGGTTACAGATCAAGACTGAGGTGCATTAGAGAATCTGTGAGGAGTCACAGCCTGGATGGAATTAGTTGAGTGAGTTGTGTTTCAGGAGTGTAGTTTATTGCCAAGGTGGCATGAAGAAGCTTGCATGGAGCCTGGTTGTCCATGCAACAGGTTTTGTGTAAACACTGCTGTCTTTTTTACACTTGAAGCTTGTTCTCACTACCAGACAATAAAAGCATTCTTTCCTTTCAAAGGTGTGGATAAAATCTGAGACCTCACTGACAAATTTCACTAATTTCACAATTTCACTATTAAAATTAAATTTATCATGAAGCCTAGTAGTACGTTGCAAAAATTTCCATGTTTGTGGCAGTACATTCTAGGATGAGAATCAGTTTGTTTTTTTTTTTTTCCCTGAGGAAAAAAAGACTACTTCTGGAGCTGGAGTGACAAAGTATTGCTTGTGTTGAAGCAATCACATTAACTTTCATAACATAATGTGGTGCATTGTGACTGCTGGCCTTCTGTCTGGAGAGAAATACTTTTTTTCTTCTCCTACTCCACAGGGAGATATTTCTAGGATAAACATTTGGAGATGCTTGCTCTGAGCTGTGGCAATTTTTACAAGGTGCAGTAGTAAATTGTCAGCAGCACATCTGGTATGTGCAACATTTCAGTGGTGCAGACTGACTTGTGGTCAGCACTGTTTGCCTATTACCTGAACTAGAACAATGTATGTCTTGGCTCTGCTCCTGGATAGTAAGTGCAGTTTAATTTAAATCATTAATCTGATGTGAGCAGATTATGTGTGGGCCTACACTTTGCTTAAGAAAAAAAAAAAAACAATGTGTAGTCAACCAGGCAAGAAGATTGCTAGAGGTGTAGGCTGGGAGCCCACATAAATTGTAAGGGAATGCTATTTTCAGGTGCTTGGTTCAGCAGAGAACTCCTGTATATATTGTGATAGAATGGAGTAAGGTTTCTGAGCAAACATCTATTGCTGGTTGATTGTGTTCTTGCCAAACCAAAGTTCCTGTGCTCTGTCCAGGGTTTTGTTTGGAAATACTACAAAGGTGAAGGGTTCAGTTTGAAAAAAAGTGTTGCAGCATCTAACCCTGCTGATCTAGTTATTCCTAATATTATGGGTGAATAAAGTCTTTGGTTTTGGGAAACCTGTAGAAACAAAATAGATTTTTCCAAGGATGTTGTCAAAGGGGATATTATATGTCAAACTTAAATTTTCTTAACATTATCTGATCTTTCTATTACAAATGCCATTATTTTCTCCTGGATTTGCAGCTATGAAATCGTGGTTCCTCAGGATGAAAGGCTGCATGCAGGGGAACTGCTTCAGGCTAAATCTGGAAGGGTGGCAGTAAGGGACACTGAATTTTTAGCTGTTTCACAGAAGCATGTCAAACTTTTTTTTTTTGGTTATGTTAAAACACTCATGAAAACTTCTTCTCTAAACCCCTGAGTGCTTCTCTGTGTTTGAGCAGAGATTTGATGCTTTACAAAAGGGGAAGGGTGGTCTCTGCCACCTCAGAGAAATCATCTCTCTTTGGCCAGGCTCTAACTTTGGTAAAACACAGGCTGCTCATGCTCAGCAGAGACTTCTTTAACAGCTAAAATCTCTGAGGACTTGGTCCTCACTGAACACATTCCAGCCTCTCTCAGCTTCTGGATCATAACATTGTGGGGAGGCAGTGGTTATGGAAGAATATTGATGTTAGAGACGGGGGCAGGGATAGGTCTGGTTAGTGGGAAGAGCTGGACTGATGACCAGAAGGCAAATAAATGGTGAGGAGTGTCTAAATATGCTGCCAGGAACTTGGAGAGCAAGTACAAAAAATAGGAAATAGGTCAAGGATTGGATGGAGCAGGTGCTGGTAGTGAAGAACCTGGGCAGGAATATTGAGCCTGAGCAGACAGGAGAAATGGTGACTCTCCAGGGAAGGCCACTGAGATAGAAGTCGTGGTGTGGATTGCCAGGGAAAGGAGATTGGGCTGTGGAGCTGTGGGGAAGCAAGTCATGGCTGGATAGGGGCAAGGTGGATGAGGCTGGAAGGGTCAAACAGGACCAGAAGCACCCGCGTGCCTGCATGCCTCCAGGGACCAGCATGGACCAGCAGACCTCTGGAGTGACCAGTCCTGCATGGTCTGCTCTTGGCCTGTATTTGTGCTGCCCCAGAGCACTGAGCCTCGTGGCTGGCATCATCCAGAGAGTGGATATACCTCTGGAGCATCCTTACTCCCAGTTTATGAAGTTTTGACTGTTTTTTGGCTTTGGTATGTGTTCTGTGTCACAGGATACTATACCCCTGGTTTTTTCCTTTGTAAGCAAGATTGATCATGGCAGCACCTCACAGCCATTATCACCCCCAAATCTGCACTTTGCCTTCCCAACCCCATCATTAAAATGCCAGCAATCACCACAGTGTAGAGATGGAATCTCAGGAAGAGGTACTTTTACCTCAACTGATCAGCTAATGAGATCATCTCCTCACTGTTCTAAACCTTTCTTTTTAATCTCTCTATGTTTACATTTTAGGCTTGACAATCATATTGCAAATCTGCAGCTTCGTTCCTATCCAGAAGGTTGTGTTTGCTGAAACAAGGCTGAGTTCCACTGGCTTCAGAGTTAAAATTCTGTGACAAATTGGCCCGAGTCCCATCTGATTGATGGATTTTGCAACAGACTCATGCTCTGAGTGTGCACAGAGCTGACTGCATGCACAACCACCTAAATCAAACATCAACTGCATATGTCCCACAGCATCTTCCCAAAAAATAGGCAGGGAATACAGAAACCCCCTTGATTAGGAAGCACAAGTCATGTCAGGGTGTGCTGGTCAGAGGAACCCATGGAAGATCTCAATGGAAAGCCATCCTCTTTAAATTATGGCAGAACACACCACCAGCAGATGCTTCCTCCTTCACAGGAATCACCTGGAATACTCTTCTGCCTGTTGTGCTCATCTGCCATGCAGAGACAAATCCAGCAGATAGCTTTCCACCTGCAAATGTAGGACCAAGGACTCCATCATCAATAGATTTTTGCAGAATAAGGTATTACTGGTAGATTTTTATGTGGTAGTGTAACAGGAGCTGACACAATTTCTCCTGAAGGGGAGGTGGAAAACGAGACAACCTATAGGAAGTCTTTCTAATTTGCTATCAGTAATTCTCATAGGGCTTTCTTAGCAGTCCACCTTCCTACAAGCTCAGCTGAACAAAAAACCCTTTGGCCTGGCTAGGATGCTTTAGTTCCCAGACATTTCAAATCTGCTGATCCATCAGCTGAAGAAGCCTGTTTTTCCCTGTATGTCACAGGATGACAAGATGTAATCCCATTCAGGTCATAGCTTGGCTGCAGCTTGTCTCTGCTGGAAGAGAGTTATGTGCTTCTGAAGATGTCTGGATTTGAAGTTAAACTTGTGACATGGAGGTGTCTTTGTGGATTTTGACTCTTGCAGGAAGCAATATTATTTGAGATTTCAATGTAATTCTCAAGGCCTGTGCTTGCAGCACAGAAAGTAAAACCAGCTTATGGCTGAGATATCAAGATGGCCAGTTCCAAGAGAGCTTGTTATGGTATAGGATTTTATTATAGGACCTATATTCTCAGACTAGTCTTTTTAGAATTTAGGTAACCTCAGTTGTTACGATGTTTCTACTTGAAATGTAAAGCAGTTTCTTTAGGGATCTGTTATTGTTAGCAGAGCACGTGATAACTGAAGCCTCCAGTTTTGATACTGTATTTTGTAAATGCCATTTTATATTTCTAAGATTATGAGCCTCTGCCTTCACCATTAGAAAAAATATGCATAGAAACCTTCACTAGAAGGAGGTAAGGCAATAATTAACCTATGTCCTTTAGTAAGTCATGTACATATTCCAAAATCTGCCATACATCACCTCTGCCTCGGATTCCCTTCTTCCCGGTGTCCTGTGATGGATGGCTGGCATTTGAGTGTGTTCTGCCTTTTTTGCTCTTAACATTAGGCAGAGGACTAAGAGTGCACCATCAGGATGCTGCTGGCCAAAGGACCCAAACCTGGGGCAGTGGGGTGAGCACACAGGTAGCAGGATGTGCCTGTTGTTGGCACACCTGAAAGAACTTCAGTTCCCACACAGGTAAGTATGTGTTGGTTTTTGGATATTTTTTTTTTCCCCCGATGCAATTTTCCTCTGCTGTCAGCACACATCTGCAAAACCCTCTGGAGGAGCCTGGGTCTCTTTTCTTGCTCTCTGCTGGTCTGCACAATGGATGGAATCTGTTCCTGCTGTCTGCTGCTGCGTTAGCTCTGCTGGCAGAGGTCTGAGAGAGGGTCTGACACTTCCAGCCCCATGGGGGTGAATATAGCTGGATTATGTGTGATCTCTTTTCAGTTTCCTCCTTTAAAATCCAGGACAGACTAGGAAATGCTAGAGCTGAGAGGTTCTTGCCCTAGCTTTTACGATTCACTGTGAATATGCATATAAATTTTAAAAAAAGGCTTTTGCATGTCCAACATTCAGTTAAATGTGTATGCTGTGTAGTAGTGAAAACTGGAAGACGAGTTTGTACTTTTGTTATTCTAACTGAGTGGAACTGAAAGCTTGTATTTTTTCCATGAGCCAGAGCTAAGCCCCATGTTGAAATCACTTGGATTTTAGCCAAACATTATGTATGTTTCCACTAGTTTTTTCATGAAAGTCCTTCTTTTTACAATAGTTATAGTTCTTTATGTAGTTTGTAAAAAGGAGTAGGATGTCATTAAGACATCAGTAAGTTATCAACAGGATATTGATTGGCTATAATTTTCATATTCCTGTTACTAACAAATGCAAACCCAAAACCCAGAAGACAGGAACACTGTATAATTTAAAATGAAAAAAAGTGTGGATATGATTTTCAGGAGCAATTGGAGGGGAAAAAAATCCTTTCTCTTTCCTTCTCAGTGTTTCAGTAGCGTTCTTATATGAGAAATAACTTCTGAGTAGAGGCCGAACTATGTAAGCTAATGAATTATACTGATTGCTACAGTCCAAATAAACTTAGGAAGATGTGTCTGTATTTCTGTAATAATTAGGAAAAGCTCAGTGACCTTGGTTACAGTGTAAATGTTACTGCTAATTTAGAGAAACTACCTTTGAAGTGACCTCCTGTTGCCAGAGATGTAGAAGGACCCTTCTATCAATATTTCGTGCATTGAAGCTCTCATGTTGTCTCTGCTTGCATCTGGGTCAAACCTTTCATATCTTGTTCTGAAATGAAGCTTCTCACAGATTTTCAGTGTCCTTTAATGCAGAATTCCAGCAGTGCCTGGCTAGTGTGTTGGCTTTGCAAGTATTTCTTCAAATGCACCTCAGTCTTCATCTTCCCTGGTCCTGAGAATCCTTGCTGTTTGTCAGAGCTGTCTGTTCCAGGTTGGGGTTTCACTGCATGCTTGACTGTTCTGTTGTCACAGGGCTGCTGATAAATTTTGGACTGCTGATGTACATTTTTAGGAGTTTTTTTGCCTTTTTGAAAGAGAATTCTGACTTGAGACTCTTAAAAGAAATTATGTGAACCAAGCTTAGCATATTTTCTCCTTTAGGGAATTAGGAAGGACAAATGAATTTATCTAAATTTACAGATATATTGAGTGGGGTTTGGTTTCTGCCTTTCTGTAGCAAGAACCCTTTAAATCTGGAAACATCCCTGAAAAGGTAAATGGGTATTAAGAAGCAGTGTAAAATGTGTATGCAGCATGTGCCTAAGCTGTGTTTTTGTTACTGGTTTTTATCTTGATGTGTTACAGCCGAAATCCTGGAGTTGGCAGGAAATGCAGCACGGGACAACAAGAAAGGAAGGATTGCCCCCAGACACATCCTCCTGGCAGTTGCAAATGATGAGGAGCTGAATCAGGTGCCTGTTTACATTTTGGTGCAGGAGTTGTGTGCTGTGCCTTGAATGAAGCTGCTACCAGGGAAGGTTAGAAACAGCTTAGTCTGAGACGTGAATGAGATCACAGTTATTGGAGCAGAAGATTGTGCCCTCTTAAATAAAAGCAAACAAAAATTAAGGTTCTGAGATACCTCATCTTAAATCTTATGGACATAAACTTTGGTTCTTCTTAGCCTAAAAGTCCTGTTGAAATAACTAGTCTTGATGCTTCACTTTTTCCTCAGGGATATTCAATACTTAAAGAAAATGTGCAAGACCTGTTCCCAGAAGCTGTAGAAATGTGTGTTTTCTATTATACTGGCTGTGAGGCCCATGTTGGGTAGGGATCTGGCTCACTCCCTGCTATTGCTGTCTCCTTGTCTGTTTGCCCAAACTGTGGTTTTCAGCACTCTGACTCCCAGGATCACTTGTGAGATCACTTCTGCTAAACTTGTTGAGTGAGGACAAAGATCAGAGCATGGGCTGCAGATTGTACTATTCAGGGCTGCTGAAAAGGTCCAGTCAGCATCAGAGTTTCTCCTCTGTATGAAGATAGATGATGTCATTCACACTTTGGATACTCCTGCATTTAATATGACTTCTTTAAATAATGAAAATATGGTGCCCATGAAGTCATGTGGCTCTGTTTCCAGTCAAGTGGAGTAAAAATTCAAAACAGGCCAGAAGAGAAAATATGCTAACACTACCAGCCCTTTCCCAGCTCTGTGTTTCTGGTCAGTGACCTGTGAACTGGGATCTAGATCCAGTGTTGTCTCTTAGGAATTAGCCAGACTTTGTCCTCCACACGGTATCACAGCCCACTCCTGTTGTTTGCCTCTGCAAAGCAGATCCTTGGAGCTTTTCCTTGCTTTTACTGCATCTGTTTCCCTGCCAAAGAGATCTGCATCCAGTCCTCCTTTGAGCCAGGCTGTGGTGCAGACCTTTTTTTTTAAGTGGCCCACAGACACTCTTCTTCTTTTACCCTTAATCACTGCTTGTGAGTCACCAAGGACAGGTTCACTGGCACTGGAAGGGGGAGGAATGATTGTACAGCAACAGAATTCTCCAGGATGTGCTGGCTGACTTTGCTGTCACCTGCCAAGTTCCTTGCTATTGTGGATTTTCTCCCTAATGGTGGTGCAGACTGAGAGGATCTGTAATATGTTTCCATACACTGCTTCTCCTTGCAGTTGCTCAAAGGTGTGACTATTGCAAGTGGGGGTGTCCTGCCTAGAATTCAGCCTGAGCTTCTAGCCAAGAAACGGGGTGCCAAAGGCAAATCTGAGACCATCCTTTCCCCTGCTCCTGAGAAGAAGGGGAGGAAATCCATGGTGAACAAAAAGAGTGGGAAGAAGGCAAAGTCTACCAAGGCCCGGACATCCAAAAAGGTAAGGGCAGGGCAGGCACAGATTCCCCGTCACCCTCTGCAATATTTCCTTGCTAATTGTGTACAATCTCTTACCTCCACACTAACTCTGTGGCAGTGAACCCTTTTAAAATAAAGGAAGCTGTGTTCTAAAACATTTTCTACCAGAGATGTCACACCTTGAGCCTTGTACAGTTCCTGGGTTGCTGTTAAAGATTTTTCACTGTCCAGAGAACTTGTCCTGACATGGAATGTCAGTGTCAGTGTCACAAGCTCTTTGTTGCATGTGTTCTTAGCTGTGCTGTTGTTAGTGATTGTTAAAAGAAGAAGAAATCAATCAGAAATTGACACTGCACTTTCCCTTAGGGTTGCCCATCCTCTATCACTATCCAAAATGGATTAATTTGGTAAAGCAGTAACCCAGATCAGTGCTCTTGGTGTGTCATTCTAGAGCATGCACCTTGAAACACTGCTGAGTTTTTCATTGGGTAGAGTTAAATGGTATCAAGCTTTAACTTAAACTTTTAAAACTTGGATTAAGCACATTTTTCTGGAGGCCTCAAAGTTTTAATACAGTTTCATAGCTAATAATATACAGAAACAGCCTTTAAAAAGAAAACAGAGTTGCTTAATGGGATGTTTAATTGGATGTCTCTGTGCATAGATCTCAGCTACCACCTCACTTTGAATTGTGCACATGCAGAGTTTGGACTTGTTAGGAAGTGGTAGCTCCTTGACATACCTTAAAGCAAATATTGAGAGCTGTGAGGAGATGCTCCTTTAGCCCTCTGGGACTGGTAGGTTTGCTGCTGCTGAAAGTAAGCTGTAAGAAGGCTTTATGACTTAATAACTGAGACAAACATTTGTTTTTCAGATCACAAAGTTGTTTTTTCTTCAAATTGGAGCATTTGACTGGGTTACTAAGTGACTAAGTTTGATTTAAATGAGGTTCTGCTCTGTTAGCAACGAAAATAAACTAGCACATGCCCACCCATATAAATACAACCTTAATTGTCAGTAAATCTACAGATGGGTGTGGGTGCCCTGCCTCTGAATGTGACTACAAAAGTATGTAATGCCTCAGATGAACCACTGATTTAACATTCTATAAACAGTGCAGACCTCTGTTGTTACATAATCTTAGGGGATTACAAGGCTATGAGTAATGTATTGATCCGAGAAGATAAGATTTGTAGTAAGTTATTAAATCTCTCCATTATTGAATAATGCTAGATGTTGATTATTTTGTTTCCTTTGAGAAGTCTTGCTTTTTTTTTTCTTCCATCAAATAGAACAAACAAAAGGACAATGAAAAAGAAGGAGCTTCGAATTCAACAACTGAAGATGGACCTGGGGATGGTTTCACTATCTTGTCCTCCAAGAGCCTTGTGCCAGGACAAAAGGTAAAAAAGAGTAATAACAGACTGGGGCTTAGCATGAATGGAAGGATGCTTTTCTCTTAAACAAAAGCATTTTCAAAATCAGCCTATTTTTCTTCAGATTGTGATGTTAGAACATTAGTTTTCTAGCAATAACTTCCTCTGGAGCAAGCTCCCAGATTGTGGGCATATCACCAAATAATCTGAGTGGTGTGCAAATTAATGAATTAAAAGCTAAAAGTCAGAATCACACATACTGAACAGAATAAAATAGCTGGTCTCTGAAAGACTGAATCCAGCCTTCTTTCACTTCAGCTTTTTGGTATGAAAATGCTTTTGCACTTGGATTACTATTTATTTGTTCCTCCCTGCTCATTATTACTTTTCAGCTTTCTCTGACACAGAGTGACATCAGCCATATTGGCTCCATGAAAGTAGAAGGCATTGTTCACCCTACAACTGCTGAAATAGACCTCAAGGAGGAAATAGGTGAGGCTCTGTACATGCAGAAAAAAACTTCTAGAGCTGGAACAGTAGCTGGTCTACTGACTGCCTGCTGAGATCCCATCCTGTTTCATCTGAATCTACCCCAGGCCATAAAATATCACTTACAGCTTCTGAAAATCAGGCTGGAACTGACTAGGTATAACAGGCTAGTGTAACACTAATTTGTCTTCTTTTAATGACAAGCAAAACAGATGATTTGTTGAAGCACATGAGCAGCAAAGGTGTAAATAATTATTTTTGAGGTGTTCATTGGCTTATTTTTACATTTGCATCTGAAAATTGCATTGCAAAATTATATATTAATACCACTTGTAACTATGACTTTCATTTTAGGATGTTACATAATTTAGAAATACTCATGTACAAAGCCTTATACTGCTCATGTGAAATAAGGAAATACTGTTATTACAAATATGGAAATTTAAGCAGGAGGGAGGTAAAAAGCTATTCAGCCAGTTGCACAGGGGGCACAGAATCTAGTAGCAGGCTTTTGGATCATTGTTTTTTATTTATCAATACCTTCATTGGCATCCCAGCTGTGTTTGTTTCAGTAAGTAGTAGGGTTTGTATGTTGGGTTCATTTTGGAGGCTGAAAGCCTGAGTCCTGAAAATCCCACTCCATACTATTTTAGCTGTGAGTTGGAGTAAATAGCATTCTTACATACATTTATATTACAGAAATTTCCAGTAACACCATACAGGGCTCTTCAAAACCATGAAAAGTAAACTTTATCTGTGTCTAGGCAGAGTGGTAAACATAAAAATCAGCTGCTGCTGATAGAGGGAGACAGGATAGTGTGTGTACAGTGTTCTTTTAAATAATGTAGACTTGTTTTTCCACACTGATACTCTGAAGCCAAGGCCTTTTGCTCTGTGTCCTTGCAGGCAAGGCACTGGAGAAAGCTGGAGGCAAAGAGTTCTTGGAAACAGTGAAAGAGCTTCGCAAATCCCAAGGACCTTTGGAAGTTGCTGAAGGTAAGAAGGGTACTCTGCTCTCTTTTGGACACGGCTCATTTTGTATGTTCTTTTCTCTGGACATTCTGATCTGTTGCTCTTGTTATGTGTCTTTGCTTATGTGATGTAAATGTTTCCTCAAAGCTGTTGCTGATATGGGCAGCCTACTGAGAGGGAAAAAAGGAAGAATAGGATACCTGTGTGCTGTGTGCTGTGCACATTTTGTCTTTAGACTGGTCAGTTTGTCTTAGGCAATTTCTGTCTGTGGGAGTCCAAAAATTAAGGAAATCTTGTGCCATCTTTCCTGCCCTGTTTCTGCTTCACCCTTAGAGAGAAACAGCTCTCAGCCTAACATATGAGGCATAGGAAAAATTTGTGATACTTCATAAATTATTCTCCTTTGTGCATATTTGATGAACGTATATAACCCACATAATTACCTTACTTTGAGCACAAATGAAGATGTGATATGAACTGCAGAACTGGCATGCTTTTTGGAAGGGCAATTGCTCAGGCACTGCAGCTACTTTATTAGAAGAGCTCCCTTCAAGGGTTAACACATTTGTAGCAGGGAATAGTTTGGGACCTGAGATTGTGCTTCCTTTGTGGACAGATTAAACCAATTGAAGGTGTCTGGAAGACAGATGGAGAAAAGTTACAATATGCCTTCTTTGGCTTAGTATCTCTATACCCAAAAAAAAATGAATGCTTTAAATAGTCTAGTTTTGGAAAATTCCTAATTGAGTAGCCTAGTTTTATCATCTGAAATGATAGAGAAATTTTTATACAAGATAATTTGCTTCACTTTCATATCAAATCAAATTTATATGCCGTAAAATCAAAATGTTTCTCTGTCAACATCCCTACCTAACTAGAAGATAGACTCCTTTTATACTATTAAGACAGCTGGTTAAAATTTAAGTAGCACAGAATTCCTCTGTGATGGACAACAATGAATACATCCAGGATTTTCATCCTTGGGCTAATTCCATCCTGCACATCTGATTTCAGAGTGTTTAACCTGAGATTACCAAGACACCCAGACTTTCAGTAGTGCTGATGGTGACAATTGCAACAAAAGCAAACTGATGCCATGCTGTAAGCTCTGCAGGTCCTGGAGAAATATTACACTTTCTGAAAAGTTAATCTGAGATTCCTAATTGGACATAACTGGTGGGGACTTTCAACAAACAACTTTGATTTTCATTTCCTTGTCTGAAATTACCCAGTTGTGAAGTGGGTCTAAATATTACTTCCCAACACTCTGGAGTTGTAAAGATGATTATGATGATGATGATGCAGGATATTTGTGCAAAGCACTCAGTGACAGCACTGTAGAAATGTCTGTGGGTATTACTGATACTGCGTGTAGGGTGAGGTTTTTGTACTTTTCATAAAACAAACCCAGAGGATGTGCTGGATGAGAGAGCTAAAAACCATTACTGAGTAGCTGCGTGCTAACCAAATGAGCCCTGGGTTCTTTGGTCTCCAAAGAAATAACAATTGATCACAAAAGGAATGATGAGACAGGTTATGATTGCAAGTGAGCCATTGTGGTGTATTTTAATCCCAAATGTATTTCTTTGGAGGTGGTGTGATGAAGACGGTACGTTGGGTTGAGAGGTCATTGCAGGGCAGTTTCTGTTCCAAACTAAATGTTTTATTTTCATTTGTGTTAGCTGCACTCACTCAGTCTAGCGGCCTAGCAGCAAAGTTTGTCATCCACTGTCACATCCCACAGTGGGGCTCAGACAAGTGTGAAGAGCAGCTCGAGGAGACTGTCAAGAACTGCTTAACAGCTGCAGAAGACAAGAAGCTGAAGTCTGTGGCCTTCCCCCCGTTTCCCAGCGGCAGGTAGGACTCCCTTTGTCAGGTAGCAGAGGTGGAATTGGCTGTCAGAGCTGCTGCTGTGACAGAGAGGTGCCCTCTGCCCTGTGACCCTGCCTCTGCTGCTGCCATCTGACACAGAGCTGCTCCAGAGCAATCCAGCCTGAAGTGCAGTGTTTGCACGAAACTGCCAGAGAGCCTTTGTAAAGAAAAAATAGCCAACCCACAGGAGAGCTGAGTGGGCTTGCTGTGTTTTCTATTGCTAGGCAGTCATTTTTTATTCCTCTGCACCACCTCGGGTTCTGCATCCCTTCATTTTGCTGTGGGGAGTCTTATTAAACCTGCATTTGTATTAATAAGATTATACCAGCATAATACTGAAGGCAGGTAACAGTGATGCCACCTGAGCTGTGTGGATGTGGGGTGCTCACTTAAGGCCTCCTGATAATATATATTTAAAAGACTTGTCACACAAAGCTTTCATTTCAGATGAAAATCTGTTTTTCAAACGTAGTTCTGCTTTCAAAAGGGAAAACTATTAAACCAAGTGTGAAGCCACACATTTCTTTCTTAATAACTAGAAAGTAGAATGTGCTTGACTAAGAAATCTGAAGTATTTATATTTTCCTTTTTTTTTTCTTTCACATTTCTTTTTAAATCAGCAGAGTGTTGGTCTCTGATGACAAGAAATCTTACTGCTAACTGCAGTAGTTGTTATTCTGTGTTCATGTGTTAATATTTTTTTTTTAATGTATCTACTGATTTTGGTAATAGTGCCCAAAGAGTAGAGTACATAGTACAGTCCTGTTGTGTTTGCCTGACAATGAAAAAAATGAAAGTAAAACTGCATTTGATCAGTGAAATCACCACACATCACTGAATACACAGAAGGTGAAAATGCCATTTTTATACTGATTTTACTCTTTGAAGCAAAATATATTTTTATGGATCAGGACAAAAGAATAAATAGAGGGGCAGTGCAATTTTTAGTCTGTTTTTTAATATACAGATCTTTTTGTTTATGGTTTTCAGTCAAAGCAAAATGTGATGCAATGTTTTGACAGTCTTTAATATAAAAATTAACTATACCTTTTAATGCCAGTAGAAATAGTTTCTAGACTTCATGCCTTCTAAGAGCATAGAATCAGAATAATCCATTCTTGGACCATTAGTCTTAGTGCAGATCCTTCTGCTGCTTTGTTCCATTTCACTCTGTTGCTCTTACAATTACTCCTCCTAACAGAAACAGAGAGTCTTACCAGGTGCTGCTGGTTTACACTTCATTTATCAAAGGACCTCAAAATTTCCTGGAAAAAGGGCCATTTTTCAAAT
The DNA here is from genome assembly GCA_013399835.1 of Leptocoma aspasia. Lineage (NCBI taxonomy): Eukaryota > Metazoa > Chordata > Aves > Passeriformes > Nectariniidae > Leptocoma > Leptocoma aspasia. Next base: position 34,683 of record VXAX01004312.1, on the reverse strand, counting down.
AGGACTTCCTGGGTTTGCTGTCAGTTTACTCTACCTACGTGTCTGCACATGAAATGCAGGTTTTGTGGGTAGATAAAGAATTATATCAGTTATGTGAATTTTCATTTTCCACTGTCCCATCTTAGGGACTGTTTACAGTAACTGATGTAACATTGGGATACTTCAGTTGTGCCAGATCCTTTTGATGGTTTTCAATATAAATATGATTGTAGGTTAGAGAATATTACCATCAAGAGGAGTGGATGAATGCATCTTGACCTTAATTTGGCTTGGAGTTGTAATATCAATTATTTTCACAGGAATCCCAGGCAAAGTATTTTAATGAGAGTGGGGAAGTCAGCTAAGTAGGTGATGTTTTGGGTTTGGTTTTTTTTTCAGTTCTCGGCTAAAAAAAAATAATCATCCTTTGAAATTTTTAGCCTGCTCAGCATGGCATAGAAAAATTTAATTCTAAGGGCAAGCTTAAAAAAATTTGTGCGGTCACAAGAAGTAGAAGCAGACAAAAACAGAAGCTATGTCAGCAAGGAAACAATTCAGCAGCAGGTGAATATTGCTATCAAAACCTTGGAGTTTGCCAAACTGCAAGTGGCACTATCTTGGCAGGAACAGCTCTGGCTGGCTTCTCTCAGCATCACTGCTCAGCACTCACCTGCTCTCTTTTCTTCCCTGACCACACAGAAACTGCTTCCCAAAACAGACGGCAGCCCAGGTGACCCTCAGAGCTATTTCCACCCATTTTGATGGAGCCAGCTCTTCCTCCTTGAAGAACATTTACTTTCTGCTCTTCGACAGTGAAAGCATTGGCATCTATGTGCAAGAAATGGCCAAGCTAGACACGAAGTAGCAACGGCAGCCAAATGAAACTTTATTTTTCAACAAACTTGAGTAGCATTAAAAGCATTAGAGGTGGGTTTTATTTTTTCAATGTGACGATGAGGGGGAGTGGTAGTAGTGTGACGTGTTGTGACTTGATGGAGAGCTGTGATTAGAGATGAGAGGGGTTTAGTCTGATTTCTTCATGCCATTTTTATCACCTTAAGCAATTGAGTTATCATCTTCAGGAGTTTAGTGTCCTTTGTTACTTTAGAAGTTTTAAAGGGTAACCTCACTTTAGATTTGTAGTGATGTTTTCTTCACACGCACACACAAACACCACTTTCAAGAAAGCTCTTAAAAATGTTCTGCTCCTTTTTCCCCTCCCTTGAAGGTAGATGGTGAACTTCTGCCTTCAGCCCACAGAGAGGTGAAAAAGGTTTTAGAAGTGATGCATGAGGAGCTTCTGTTTTGCTTTTAACTCACAATAACCTCTGTAATTACTGAGAATATTTCATGGTGATTTTGTTTGTTTTATAAGAAAAAAAGAAAAAGACGTGTGAAGTGTGGTTATTATTATAAACCCTAATTTTGCTCTGGAGATTTCTCACCCTAAAAAGAAAAAAAAAAAAAAAAGAAAAGAGAAGGAAAAAAAAAAGCAGCAGCATCTGTAATTCAGTGCTTGCTGTATCACAACCAACAGCTTTTCTGGCTGAATTTTGGTGCTATAAGTGACGTGATTAAAGCTGCTGAGGAGATTTTGACACAAACCTGAATTATATTCTGTTGAATTCCAGGCTTACCATATCCCCTTCCAGGTTTTAGACAGACATTACCCTGGCAGCACTGTGAGCCATTCTCCCTGCAAGCTGCAGAGCAGATGCCAGATATGTAAGAAGCAGGTCCTTCTTTGAAGAGCAAGAATACAGAAAGCCAGGGAAAAAAACCAAAAAAAAAACCCACAAAACAAACAAACCACAGAGATTCTGAAAACCACAGGGTTTATTGTTACAAATCAAGGTAAGCCAAGCTTGTTGCTCAGAGCTCTGTCAGTGAGGGGAGTAAAAGAAACATTTCTTCCCTGGATTTTATCATGGGAACTTCTGTGCAGCTCATTTGGGAAGTGCCTCCTTCCCCATCACAGCAAGGCAGGCACCCCTTTTATGTGTCACGGTGACAGGTGGCTTGAGGAGGTGCTGCAGAGGACAATATCAGGCAGTACAAGCAATAGAAATGCACCCTCACCCTCTTCCAGTTGCTGCACTCCTGGCTGGATTGTTACTGGTGCCCTCTTAAGAGGGCATTGTCTGTCCCATCGTCTTCCAGCTCTTGGAGACAAACAGATCCCTGCTCTTGGCAATGGTCACCAGGAGACGTCCCACATAGTAACCACTCACCTGGCCTACACCATCATTCCTGCCCATGGAAAGCAGGAATGTTAGTGACCCTGCAAGGAAGAGATAGAGGTGTAAGTGAAGCAGCTGTTGTCCAGCTCCCCTGCATCCACGTGGAACAGCTTCCAGCATAGTTCTGCTTAGTTCTGGTAAGTTTACATCAGTGAAGAAGACGATCCATTACCCAGCTAGATTTTTGAGACCAGATTGTTCAGTTTGTGTTTGTTGTAGTTTAAGGGGAGAAAGAAGGTAAAGGGAAGTCATCTTACTTCTGAGATTTAATTGGACAGTGAGCAATTTTAAGAAAAGAAAGTAAATTTAATGAACAGCAGCCTCCCACCAGTATATTTATCAATCCATTAATGAAGAAAGAACACGTTGTGTGGCAGACTGACACAGGCAATTAATATCTACACTGTGTCTTCGACAAGGACTAATATGAAGCCTGAGCTAATAGCTGACATAACCCCAATTGTGAGTTCCTTCACAGTGAATTCAGTGAGTTCAGAGTCTCATGACAGTTAGCTGTTCCTTGCAGAAAAGCAGCCCAACCCCTAAGGCCAGGTGCTAGGAGCTGACCTTACCTGGCTCGTAGGTTTTGAGAGGCTTGTGTGTCAGGCTGTTGATGATATTTGTCACCGCGATGTTGGCGTGGAGCCCAGCATGGTAGGCCATCTTGGGCTCTTTGAGATCTGCACAGTCCCCAATGGCATAGATGTTCTCGTAGCCTTCCAGCTGGAGGTGCTTGTTAACTTTCAAAGCACCATTACTTGCCATTTTGTCACCTGTTTTGCCAAACAGCGGGTTTTTAGAAGCAGCTTTGTGTTGCATGTTGTGGCTTGAGACCCTAAAATGCTGCTGATGTAATTGACACAAAGTGAGGGGTTGTTTTTCACCCTCTTTTCTATGTGTCAGGGAAGAGATGCTTTTTGCCTTGCTGTAGTTAATCACTGCAGTCTCGTGCAATGCATCATCCTTTGATATTTTGGTAGAATCACCCCCGCAGGTTGTACACAGTCCATTCCCCACCCCACACCCCTCAGGCACCAGACACTGAAGAACTGTTGCTTCTCCCCACCCCATGGTTTGGGCTTTTTCACTTACCAAATGCAGCAGCATATGCAGAAGAGTTAATCTTTATCCCCGTGCACAGCACCACCATGTCAACAACCACCTCGGTGCCCTTCTCTGTCCTTACCACCATGTCTTTCTGGAACTGGTTTGGCCTGAGGTTTTCTATGTCCCTGACCTTTTCACCTGTTGCAACAGAGAGCCCTGGGTCACAAACCTTTGCTAGGCTGTGGCTTCCAGCTAACCCAGAGAAACAGGAATTCAGGGGAGCCATGTGTAACCAAAAGTGTCAGAAAAAAGACACCAGGAGATGCTTTGAGTAAAGGAAGAGCAGCTTGTAGGTGTTCAGAGGCATCATTAAGGACATACCTAACAGAAGCTGGACTCCTTTCCTGAGGAGAATCTCTTTCACCTCCTGACGGACACTGGCTAGCAGCTCCACGTCAGCCAGTGCAGTTTTTGAGTGAATGAGGATGACCTGTTGGGGACAAAACAGCAAATGGGGACACAGGATCAGAACAGGACTCACTGCGTGCAAGGTGGGAGCAGCTGTAGCTGGCCTCCCTCCACCCTAATGGATTCCTGCAAGAACAAGCCAGGAAGGGACACCTAGTGCCACAGTCCTTGCTGGTGGCTGGCTACAGGCTCAGCAACCAGATGTGGAGTCATGTCAGGTACCTCCAGCAGCACCATCAGGGAACAGCCTTGGAAACCAGGATGAAGTTAGTTGTGGTGAGGATGCTCCTACCTCTTTGTCCGGGTACTCTGTTTTGATCTCGGCAGCCATCTCCGCTCCAGCAGCACCACCTCCCACTACCAGGATGCGCTGAGATTTCTCAATCTTCAAGAGAAAACTTGTGTTACAGGAGAACTGCAAAGGGCAGGAAGCCAGATACCTTCAGTCACTCCATGAACATTCTGGGACACAGCACAGGCCCAATGCCAATAAACCCCTTAGCTCATTAAGAGGCAACAAGAAAGGAGTGTCCTGTGCACTCTTCCTGCCTACCCTGTAACACTGTTGAACATTTCAGGTTTCCCCTTGTGCTAGAGAAGCCATGATGAGCTCCTTGTCCTGGCTGCTCCCTGTGTCCCTTTCTCTCAGACACAGCTGGCTCTAGATAGCCACAGTGGTATCTGGGACAGGGAGGCTGAACAAAGGTGGCAGCAGTTCCTAAGAGTTGATTGCTCACCTCTTTAACCATGTCTTCATAGGTCTGGATGGCACTTTGCATGTCAATGACTTGGTTGAATTTCCCAGGGAATGGCCCATCACTGCCTGTTGCAAGAATGAGATGGGAGTAGTGAAGCTCCTGGGAGGGCAGAAGGTAGAATGGGATATTAGACCTCTTAAAAACAGAGCCTAGAACGCAGTGATTGCCTCCTAGGTATTGGTCACTCATTCCCTCATCTCCATGCCTTGCTGGTAACCAGGAAAGTGACTTCCTGTCACTGTCAGGAAGTGACTTTAGGAAGAGACCCGGTCCAGGTCACACCAAGTAACTGTTCCTTAAGGTCTGAGCTAAGCACCAGTCAGGTGAGTTGAGAGCAACCCTAAATTTACAGGGAATAACCTGGTATTTATGCTGGACACTCACAGCTGGTTCCAGAGACTAACTTCTTTCCTTCACTCTCCTGAGCAAAGGAGAGATGCTCTGGCTGAAAAGAGTGATTGATGCTGCTGCTCTTGGCTCTTCCTGCAGTTAAATAAGGATCTGAGCCCCAGGTTTAATTGTTGAGCTCTAAATCCAGCTCTAAGAATAAAAGCTCAGCTGAGCAGGAGATGGGGTTGGGTATTTACTGCACACCCACATCCCAGCACAGCTGAAGGCCACTTAGCTCAGCTGGAAGGGATGGGGCCGTGCAGGGAAAGATGCCAAGTTCTTCAGGAGGATGGAACACACCCTGCTGGACGCTGGCTCCCCCTGCACTAGCAGGTGATCCCATAAGGCAGGCAGGTCATTGCAACACCCACCTCACCATCACTGAGAATGACTTGTTGCCTCCCAGGGTCTATGCCCAGGACCTTGCCTTGTCGGAAGTTGTCCCCAAAGGTGACTGAGTAGGAAATGAAAGTCTTCTTGGCAAATCCTGTGGGAAGAGGAGACAATGGGAGACCTCTCCTTCTCTGGAGGTTAACGACCCGCTCTTCTCATGCTGTCCTTGCTCAGACAGAAGCATGGCATGCATCTGGGACTGTGGGCTGGGCTTTTGCTGGGTGTTATCTCTGCCCAGCAAAGAGCTTCAGGACCTTTGCCTCCGATCAGATGACACCCCTGGCTAGATGGCTTTGTCTCTGCTCCTCGTATCTCTTGTACTCGTTTACCAATAACTGTTTCTGTGGCCCTGGCAATTTCTGGCTGGGTGTCAGAGACTTTTTTCACGTGTCTGCCTCTCAGACCAAACTTTTGCTATCCTTTTGATGCTTGTTCCCAGCCTCAAACGTAATACTTTACCCCTAAATTCCGGAGTGACTGGACTAATGGGGTCGGCCCAGCCTTGCCTGAGCAGCTCTCTGACAGGGTTTTCTTATCCAAGGGCTCACTGCTCAGCTCTTCCGCATTTCGAAGGCCAGGTACAGAAAGTGATTTACTCACCCCTTCCAGCTGCTGTTGCTGGAAGGGGTGAGTCACCTAAACTCTNTTAACCACAGACGGGCTGTGGGTCCCCTCGGTGCCAAGTATTTGTTTTCCAGATGGAAAACATCAAGTCTTTCACCATCGCAGGGCGGAGCAGACCGTAGGAGCAGCGCGTTCCCTGCCCTCCGCAGAGACAGGCGAGCTGCCCGAGCCCTTACCGCTCTCCACGGCGGCCCGGAGGGCGGCCACGTTGTGATGGAAAGCATCTCTCATGTCCACCAGCACGAAGGGAACGGCCCAAGACTTGAGCAGGCTGGCGGCCGCCATCCCTCCGAAGCCTCCCCCGACCACCACGACGCGCACGGACTCGTCGAGGGGCAGGCGGGGGCCCCCGGGGAGCGG
>VXAX01004312.1:13043-28371 GCA_013399835.1 Leptocoma aspasia | reverse complement strand
CGAGCACGGCCCTGCCGGGCGGAGCCGCGGGCGGAGCCGGGGCCCGGCACCCAGAGAGAGCCGAGAGAGAGGGAGAGCTAGAGAGAGAGCCGCGGGCAGGGAGCGGCTCCTGCCGGGCGAGCGGCGTGTCCCGAGCGCAGAGCGCTCCAGCTGCCCTGAGCCGCCCCGGTCAGCATCCCTCCTGCGGGGCATGGGCCCGGGGGTTTCACAAACCGGGGGCTCTGCTCTGAACTTCGCTAGTCTGCAGGCTCGGGGATGGCCCACTCCGCCCGGAGAACAACCTCTTGGAGAGGGAAATTAAGATTACAAAATCAAATAGGAAAAGACCTCTGAGATCATCGAATCCAATCTATGACCAAACCAGCGCCATGTCAACCGGACCATGGCACTCAGTCTTTCCTTAAACACCTCCAGGAATGGTGAATCCACCACCTCTCTGAGCAGTCCGTTCCAATGTCTTATCACCCTTTCTGTAAAGAAATTCCTCCTGATATTCAACTTAAACACAGAAAACATGTATTTGCTCTGAGTGGAGCAGGAAAAGGAGCCCAGAGGTGGCTGTGTAAGAGGGAAGATCACAAAATCTCGGAATGGTTTGGGTGGGATGAGACCTTAGAGGCCATCTGGTTCCAACCTCCCCACCGTGGGCAGGGACACGAGCTCAGCATCAGCACGGTGGAGACAGTGGGACATAAAGAGGGAAGGGCTGAGCAGGTAGCAGAGGGCCCTGGAGAAGGGGAGTATGGGGTGGAGAAGGTTGGCAGTATAAAGGACATCCAGATCGTGTTCTTCCGCAGGACGGAAGTCGCCCCGAAGACTTTCGGCTCCTGCGGCGTTCTGGATAAATATAAATGCTGGCCCTGTGGCTAAAAATAGCTGCTGCACTCACTGCGGTGCTGGGAGCTGGCAGAGCTGCCCCCACACTCCCCTGCTCCTCAGCGAACGCAGCCCGGTGCCAAAACCCCCTCCCAGGAAAACACCCTCCAGCCTTGCGGTGGGAGAGACGAAGCAATTTTCCTGGAAAAGCAGGGCCTGGAGTCGGGATTGCCGCCAGAGGGTGCAGCCAGCTCGGCCGTGGGGACATGGGACACCGTGTCCAGCTCATCCTTGCCTCGGCCACAGGAGGGGCTCGGGGACTGGGGAAGGGGGGTGACAAAGGGGTCGAAAGGAGTGGGGGACGCTCCTGCACCTCACGCTCTTCAGCCTGGAAGAGAGCTGGGAAGGGAGGGAAGGAACAGCCAAAAATAAAGCTGGAATGGAGAAGGCCCTTGATGGGAAAGGCCGTGGCTCCACTGAAATACACCCAGGGCAGGTTGGTGCCGTTTGTTACACAGGACTCAGCTGGAAATGCTAAAGTTTTCAGGAGGAGAAAATTTTGATTAATCTGTGCAATATAAACCTTCAGAGCTGCTAAATAGGCAGGCACCTGTCCTGAGCTCTGAATGTCCAGAGGCTGGGAAATATCCCCAGGGTAACAGTGCTCCAGGTCTGGTCCCTGTCTTTTCTCCTGGTACTGGCATGGTACCTCTGTGAGAAGGCTGCTGGAAGAGCCTGGCAATGGCTGGCTTTGGGAAAGCACAATTCAGTGCAAAAACTGTAAAAAACCAAACCCACCTCCATTTATTAAGGGATGAACTCTGCAATTTAAATCTAGTTTAAGCTCTTCTGTAAAATTACATGGACAGGGCTTGCTTGGCACCCCTTGTATGTGAAGCCATCCCAGTTGGGGCAGGGTTGTCCTTACCTGTATAACTTCCTTGGTGTTTCATCTTGCTGGAGCAAAGCTGGATCAAAGGCCCATTCCTAGCAGATGAGGATGCTGAGGATGAGTTGCCACTTCCAAAATGCTGATTTCTGTCTCTCTTCCTCTGCACCTTTGTGCCCAGCTCTGTTTTTTCCAGAGGCAGTTTTGGGCTTTTCATGACAGGCATTTTCCTGTATTTTACAGCACATACCAGCTGTTGGGAGTAATCCATTACTCCAGAAGTACTCTGTTAATTTCCCCTGTCACCTGATGTTTTCCCCCTCCAGGTATACATGAGATGAACCCAGCTGGACAACAGAACATCAGGGCAACCTTTCAAAAAAAGGAGGAAAAATCTAGGCCAGTGAGTTGGAGATGCACCAACAAGCAAGAAAAGGTCACTGGCAAAAAGTGTGCCCAGAGCAGACAGGGAGGGTAAAAGGTTTTTTATGAAAACCTCAAATCCAACCCCAGGCAAACAGGAAGAAACTCAGAATACCCAAAACTGTGGCCATTGGGAGCATTCAGTGTGCAGGCCAGGCCTCAGGTTTGGCAGATGAGATGTTTGGATGATACTTCTCCAGCTGGCTGCAGGCAGGTGGTGTAAGTTCATCAGCCTCAGAGGGGTTTTTCTCCTGCTGGTGGTCAGACACAGGTGGGGCAGTGATTGGACTGCCCTGCCCTGTTGCAGCTCCCTGGACTTTTCCTCACAGCTGCCCCACAGACCAAATTCTCCCTGTGGCAAGGGTCCAGTGGGAAGGGGCTCTGTGAGACGGTCTTACCCCAGTTTGCCACTCTGAGACAGGCAGCATGGGTATATGTACCTGTCTGTGAGTCCTCTGCTCATCAGGTGTAATCCAACATCATCCAGAGCTGAGACATCCCTCTGAAGATGATTAATCCACGGGTGGGTACAACAGTGCTGCATGGGGAGACTTTAGGATGCCACAAGTGCCCCTGCTCTGCCCTGGCCCAAATCCCTGTAAGCCTCTGCATCTTTGTGCTGCCCTCCCTGATCATCAGGGCAGTTTGGCCTCCCTACCTTTGCAATAACCCAGCCAGGCTGGAAGAGGGATAACCTTCCTCCCTTCACCCTCCTCTAGGAAGCAGTTCTCCCACCTGGGCCAGGCTGAAGGCCCCATCCTTCCCTGCCAAGCCTGAGCTGCTGGAGACTCTGTTTCTGGCTCACAGCCATCTCTGCAAAACCCAAGATCCTCTCCTGTATCAGCAGCCTCACACACCACATTCCCTCTGCCCACAGACATGTCCTGCACATTGTCCTGTGACAGCCCCAGTGGCACCAGTGTGGCTGCAGCTCTCTGGCTGTGCCCCTGGAGGCTTTGCTTCAGGGAAAGGAAGATTTTGAGTCTCCTAGGGGTGAAGGATTGCTCTAGACAAACTGCCTGGCCCCTCCTTGCCCCACAGCTCCCCATTTTGGAGTGGAGCCCCAAAATGAGGCACTGAGCCCCACAGCTCCCCATGCCTCAGTGAGCTCTGCTTCAGCCAAGGTGGAATCATATCAGTTCAGGGCAAAGAATCACCTGAAAAAAAAAAACAATTCAGACAGTTCCTGGCTGCTTTTAAACATCTACACTGGCTATTTTATACCTTATACATAAAAATCTACTTTTAGCAGAAATCAACAAGGTCCCACTTTTATGTGTTCTCTCCCTGACAAACCTCATTTTTCACTTCCAGTTTTTCAGTGGCTTGAGAAGACAAGCTGCTTCCCATGGACGACAGCACCAAAATCACCCTATTTTGGTCAGGCTGGAGCAGTGACATTTGTTTATAGGCAGTGTCTCTGTACATGCCAGCCCATAAATTGGTCACAGATCCCAGCCAGAAAAGGGTGGGAAAACCCCAAGGGTGAAATGCAATGGTCTCTGCAATTAAAGTGATCTTTGTATCCATGAGAAGAACTGTGAGGAGTTGGGATCTCCCTCCACCCCATTCCAGGGCTGTGCCACAATGCTGGTCTCCTTTTTCCTGGGATCACAGCGTGCTCTATGCCAAGGTTTTCCCCAGCTCCTCTTTCCCTGCACAATGCAGCAGGATGAGTTTGCCAGGCTCAGCGTGCTGTGGTGACAGGCTTCACCTCACCTCCCATTGCCACCTACAAATTAGGGCTCAAACCAAGGCAGGTTTTGGGGAAATGGGGGTGCTCGTGTCAGCTCCTGGCATGGGGTGAGCAGGAACTGAGCACGGCTGTCCTTCCCCTTGGAGGAAACCCCAGCTCAGACAGCTCCTGCAACTGCCTTTGGGTTTTGTGCCATGCAGGTCTTTCCTACCCCTCCAGAGCCAGGCACATAGCAGACACTGGGAATTTTACAGGAATGCCATTTTGTGGGAATTCATCCCTTATTGTGCTGTCATCCAGGCAGGTGCCAACAAGAAGCTTTATCAGCTTTATTCGTGTCAGCCACCTGGCTATAAGGATTGCAGGGATTTCCTTGGAAATTCCCTGGCTCCTCCAGTAGCAGAGCCCAGAGACTGACAGTGTGGTGGCAACTTTCTTTTATGGGATAACATGGTTTGTGGCATTAATCCTTGTGGGGTGGTAGAGAAGCATGAAGGATGGGGTTTCTTGGAGAAAAGGGAGAGGGCTTGTGCAAGCTCCTTTGCTCTTGGGGCAGCTTTTGAGAAAGAACAACTTTCACTCCTGATGTGGGGGGTTTTCTTCCCCTTGCCCCCCAGATTTCATTAGAGTGAAAGCAGAGCATAGAATAAAACTGTGTTCTGAAAAAAATGGGCCTCACAGACAGGCAGCCTTTGTCTGAAGGCGTAATTACAGGATAAATATGGGATGCAGACCAAGAAATGCAGTCTCTTAGAAAAACACAACAGAAAACAAGGTTGTCATTTAATGCTGAAATGTCCACATGTGCTGCAGCCCTCGTGGGTCCCTCGCTGGCCCATGGATCTCCCCACTGACCTGGTGTTTGGGTGTTTGGATGGTGCAGTTGTAGCCATGGACCAGCTCTCTGCAAGAACCACACCAAGCCCCACAATGGAGAGAAGGAAAGGGTTTATCTGCCTCCAGCAGAAGCCAGTGGGGCTGGGTGAGGGCAGGCAATTGCTGGCATGATGGATTTCCTTCCCTCCAGAAGCCCCTGTGCAGAAATCCCCTCTGATAGGGCTGTGAGGAGACATGGGGGATTAGCTCATCTGATCCCATTAAAGGGAGCTGGAACAAGTGAGGAGAAGGGTATGGGGGGTCAGGACAGCCAGCAGAGCAGCCACCACTTCTGCTGTTTGGGAGAAACCTCATGCCAGGCTGGAAAAAGGCTTTTTTATGGATTTCTATGGACCAACCTGGCGGCTTGGCTTCATGGCCCAGCAGGGCCACCTGGGTGTTAAACTGCAGGGCATCTAAGATGGCATTTCAGAGACTTGCCCACCTTGACCACTCTCTTACTTGGCACCAGCAGCTTCTGCCTCAAGCAAGAACTGCCTCTCCACAGCAAGCCCAGCCATGCCAGCATGGCCCCAGGCAGCCCTGAGTGCTCCAAGAGGGAGGCAGAGAAGCAGCAGGATGTACCTGCTGTCCAAAGTCAACTCCAGGTTAGACAGGTGGGAGGGAATCATTTTCCGGAAAGATCCCATTTACAGGGGAACAGCACATCCATCATTTGTTCAAGCTCTCACTGGTGCTACATCATCTTGTGTCACCTGCAATGACCCCAAGGAGAAGCAGTTTTGGCTGGTGGCCCTGTCCCACAGGACACATGTCCCCTCACTGCTCTGGACTGCTTGTGGAAAAGGCCTCTCTAGTGACAATTAGTGTCACCACAACATTCCCGGATTCCCCCCAAAGCAGAGCTGCAGCAGGCTGGGAGGTGAGCCTGGAGGCAGTACAGCTGCAGGTTGGAGTTCTTTTATTTCCTTCTTTTAAACCAAGCTTTAGTATTGCTTTATTTTGGAAAGCTTAGATCTTTTGAAAAGAGGATTGAATTCTTTTTCATGTTGGCATGGGTGTCTGTGAGAAAGGGTGAGGCTGCATCCATTGCAGCTCCTGTTGTGTGCTTCCTGCATGCTCTGTCTGGATGCAGGTATGTCCTTGTCTAAGGCACTGGCTCTTGCTATGACTTTCCCAATCCGTGCTTTTCCTCCCAAATCCGTGCCTTTCATCCTCTACGGCAAGAGCCGGGGAAGGCCTGGCAGCAGCCAGAGCAGGCTGAGCAGGAGGCCCCTCTCGTGGGGGGACAAACCTCCCCCAGCCAGCTCAGGGGGAATCCAGCTGCTCCAGCCCCAAAAGGAGCCGTGTCCCTTGCGGCTTCCCGATGCGCCTGGAGTCCGCGGGTTTAATGGGAGCAATTAGCCCCGCGGAAATCTGCATGGGTCGGGGGCATGTTTTCTCTCCGTCCTGTGACGTTTTTGACGGGAAGCTGGAGAGTGTCCAGGAACAATTGCTTATGCTTGGCTAGCAGTGCCGGGCTGGGGCCAGCCGGGCCGGGGGCAGGGCAGGTAAGAACGGGCAGCCGTCACTGTCCCCCCTGGCCTCGGCTCAGCCCAGCTCCCGCTTCCCTCGCCGCTTGTTCTCCGTGTCCCTGGGTTTGCCTGTCCTTGCCCCCTGACCCGGCTTTCCAAGCCCCGAAGTGCCTCCACCCACGGTGGGATGGGAGTGGGATACTGGGCACTCTCCAATGTCCCCTCTTCGGCCGTGGCAGCTCAGTAGCTACTCACTCCTCATGCTGTTTCATAAACAATTACCCTAAAATTATTTTCTGTGCAAAAGCTAACCTAATGGTGCTTTTCCAAAGCCTGAGTCCGACTGCGTTCCCCCTCACGCTGGCTGAGCTCTATGGGCTTTTCCCAGCGCGCAGCTGCGGAATATCCATCTGACCTCAGTGACCCTGCTGCTTTCCCAGCAGGAAGCCTCCAAACAAAACCCGATTCACTCAGCAGCCCCAGGGCTGCTTGTGATGCCGAGAGCCGCGTGTGAGGCGGGGAGGAGGCTGACGCTCTCCATCGCCTGTGAGCCATGAGAGTATGCCAAAAAAAATCCCCACTTAGGTGCCCTTTCCCCACCCAGCTGGCACCGAGCACCCTGAAATCGCACCTTAAAGCCTGATGCCGCCGGGCCCTGCTCGGAAAACCTCGGCAGCCGGGGCGGGCGAGCGGGCGGATGCCTGCCCGGGGCTCCGGTGCGGCTGCTCCCCGCCGGCCGGCCCCGCGCTCCTCAATGCCGCCTCTGTTCTCCCTCTTGGGTCAAAAACGCAGCTTTTGTGAGCTCAGCCCAGCCGCAGCCCTTCGCCGGAGCCCCAGCGCCTTCCTCCCGGCCGGCAAAGCGCAGCCCAGCTGTGGCCAGCTGCCGCCCCGTTTCATTTATTTATTTTTGCTTTTGGCCAACAGCTCTAGTTGGGGAGAAGGGGACATGCGGCTGCTGGGACCCCTCAGGGCTCCTCGGCAAGCCTGAGGTGGAGACAACCACTCTCCACCAAAATGCTTGACTTCTCCCTCAGGTGGCTGCCACAACCCAAAATACCCCGGTGGGGGGGAAAAGAATGAGCTACAAAGAGGGCTAAAAATAGCCATTTTAATTAATGAAGTGTGAATCGGAGGGGGCAGCTCGGCACTGGGTCAACATCTGCAAATGGCAAACACCCTGAAACTCCCTGGGCCTCTACCAGGTCTGGCCACCCACCAGTGCTGTTAGCATGTATTTCTGGGGCTCCCCCTGGGCAGGGGACACCCACCAACACTTAGGAGACAGGAGATACTTCGGGTTCTGTGCTGGTGGTTTTGTTTTTAATCAGATTAATCTGACCCTGTTTCAGCACTGCCACATGGGGGCTGGGGGGGTTACAGCCCCTCAGTCCCTGGGGGCTCTCCCAAGATCATACAGAAGATTCGTGGTGGTCTCCAGTTAAAACGTGACCTCTGTTCTGGGTGTCTCCCTTTGTGGTATGTTGTGCTGCTCTGATTTTTGGGCTTAGCTCCTTGACTAGCCTCCCCATCCTTTTCACGTAATAAATAAATAAATTCACCTGGTATGCAAATACACAGGAAAAAAAGGAAATAAACCCAAACCTCCAAAACCAAGTTTGAAGAGCACCAAACCATAGTCACCTCATTTTGTTGTAGCCCAAGTGCCGTCCAGAGCTCTGTGGGCAGTTTCCAGTCTGTGCTGGTGTATGAAGGCACTAAACCAAGAAGGTCTCTGGGGTCTGGGTGCTTGCTGGCACCACAGGGATTTTGTCCTTGCCCTGTCCCAGCTGGCATGGGGGGTGGCAAGGCAGAGGTGCTTGGTCCTGGTCCCCCTCTGCTTGCCATCACCCTCCTCTTCCTCAGTGCAGCTCCCAAGCTGGGAAGGCGGCCCTGTTGCCGCCCCTCACCCTTACCATTTCCCCATTCCCAGAGAAATTGTGTAATTCAGGCTCTGCAGGACCCTGGGGCCAGCTCTGCCAAGATGCTCCGGCTCCTGGTGCCACCTGGCAGCAGCAAGGAGCATTTTTGGGAGCAGGGACCACCGGGCCGTCTCCAGACCGACCGGGAGCACGGCCGCAGCCCCTCATTCCGCCCCGCCGCCGTCGCCCCGCGCCGTTATGTGACCCAGGCGGGCTGTGCCTCCTCCAGCAGGCTGAAGGAGCGGTTGGCCAGCGCCGCAGGGCTGCTGGCCAGCTTGTAGCCGAAGAGCTGCATGGCTGGGGCGCAGACGTCCTGCACCACCTGCGCCAGCTTGAAGGGAATGCTGAACCGCCACTTGTCGAACTGCTCCGAGGAGTTCTTGCACGTGGAGTAGACGCCGTTGCCGTCGCGGGGAGCCTGCGTGTTTTTGCCGATCCACTCCTCCACCTGCCGGGTGAGGGGCAGCCCGGCGAAGCGGAACATCTCCCGCGCCTTCTGCAGCGGCGCCCGCGCCACGTCCTCGTAGCGCACCAGCATGTAGCGGCCCCGCAGCCAGCCCGGCCGCCGCAGCCCCAGCTCCGCCGACACGCGGATGCTCTCGCAGTTGCCCCGCAGCCGCTGCACCTCCTCCTCGCGCAGGGGAGCCTCCCCTTCGGACGCCCACTTCTTCCAGGTCTCGTACTTGCCGGAGAAGGCCACCATGCGCGAGGCCAGGACGGCGCGGGGGTCCCGCACCAGCTGGATGATGCGCAGGTCCAGCCGAGGGTCCTCCACCAGCGGCTGCAGGAACTCCAGCTGCCGGATGCGCACCGTCTTCAGGGCCACGTGCTGCTTGCGCCGGCACGCCTCGGCCGCCAGCGTGATGTTGAGCGGGCCGCAGCGGCGGTTCTTGCAGTAGTACTTCTCAAAGACCTTCTTGGTGCTGGGCGTGCAGACGGGCTCCTCGCACAGCGAGTGGCTGGAGCCCCGCCGAAACAAGAAGGGTGTCAGGTGGCCCTCGGGCACCGGTGAGATGAAGTTCTCTAAGATGTAGAGGTCGCAGAGGAGGAGCTGCTTGAGGACATCTCGGTAAACCAAGGCTGAGCCCACCGCGCTGGCTCCCCCCGGCAGGAAGGTCACCGTCTTCTCAACGTGCCAGAGGGGCTCAAAGAGGTAGAAGATGCTGCCCTGCTGGTTGAAGAACTCCCCGACGAAGGAGGAGCCAGTGCGGGTGGTGGCCATCAGCAGGACGTGCCGCCGTGGCCCGGAGTCTCCGTCACCTGCCAGCTGCAGGGTGATGTTGTACAGGTGGGACCTCAGCTGGGAGAAGGCAGCGTCCAGCTCCTGCAGCGAGGCCAGCGAGCCGTTCTTGGCCAGTGCTGGGCTGACCTCCGTGCTGTTGGCCTCTGCCAGTGCCTGCGGGGACTGCTTCAGCTTGTCCGACACCCTGTGGAGAGACCCAGCCCAGCCTGGAGGACAGTGGGACCACCCTGTGTCCCGGCAGGGGACTTGGGGGGCTCCTGCTGCATAGGAGCTCAGGATTGGGAAAGAGGGGCTGCAAACCTTGGGGGGGCTCAGATACCCACTGCCTACCTGGAGATGAAGTTGTTCTCCTTCTCGATGATGACGAGGCTGATGACAAAGACCAGCAGCACGGCGTACTTGCTCCTCATCTTCAAGCAGTGCAGCAGCTCCCAGATGTCCTGGGGTAAAGCGCGTCGGATCTCCATGGGGAGCACACACAGGTCCCTCCTGCACACCGGGAAGGTCTTGGGCTAGGGCCTTGCCAGCCCTGCCTGTGGGGAGAAGAAGGCTCAGCATGGCGATGGTTTCCTGTGGGCAGGGTCAGAGGCTGACAAAGGCTTGACAAGAGCAGTAAAAAAAGGGGGAGCTCCTCCCTACTGCTCCATCCCACCCCCAAGGAGCAGCTGCCTGAATGCCCCATCGGCTGCTCCTCCTCCTTCCCAAAATATATCTGCCCGACAGGACCCCTTCCCACGCTTCCACCAGCCACCCCTGCCCACCCTGAAACCCAATCCCTGCCACCCGACAGCTGCCTGCTTCCCGCTGCCAAAAACCTGCTGCTGCCAGCGAGGGAGCCCCTGGATCCTCCGGATCTTTGGCTCATTGTGGCTCCCAACCTCTGGAAAGGGGAGGGTTGGAGGCTCCACTGTAGGGCCCCAGTGTGGGGCTGAGCAGCATCCGCCTTCCCCCAGCATGGCGGCAGCAGCTGCTGAGCCTCGAAAATGAAACCCAGAGAGTTTTCAGGAACGACGGCAGGCCGGAAAACACTGCTGCTGCCAGTCCCCCTCGGGGAGTAGAATGCTTCGGGGGAGGTTTTTGCCAAAAGAGAAAATAACCCAAATGATGGTGCAGCTGCTTGGTGTGGGATGCAAAACCAGGAGACTTGGCATCCCCACCCAGCAGAAAAGACCCGCCCCCAGCCTCTCCTTCAGCGCCTGACTCGGGGTGTTGCTGCAAACCGCTCTGAGTTGCACCAAACCCACACCCCAGATGGAGATTTTGGGCGCCACAGCTGCTGTTTTGCGCTCTGGCGCAGGGCCCCAGCGTGCAGATTTACACCCCTAGGCCTTGCTGGCACTGCTGGCACTGCCACCTGCCCGGCCGGCCGCGTGGGTGACGCCGTTCGCTCGTCCCGCTTTCTTGGCCAGACTTTCGGTGACTCAGGGAAAGTCTATTTAGCCTTGGCTGGGCTCCGCCAGCGCGACCCCGGCAGCCGTCCCACCCCTGCTTTTGCGGTGCCGGAGGGGAGCCAGGCACAGCCCCATCCTCTGCGGGGCCCCGGGCTTTGCTGGAGGGGAGATGCCCTGGCCAAGGCTCGGCATCTGCAGCCCCCGGCAGAGCGTGGAGTGGGGAAGCCCAACCAGGCGCTGCGTCACGTCGCAACCTCTTCCGCGTTGTGCTCAGCCAAAATGTGCATTTTTTAGTGTTGCTCGCTGAATGCCCCTCTGGCTGGGAAGGAGAGAGCATGGGCAGGAGGGCAGGGATGTGTCCCGTGGCCAGGGCAGCACCCCAGCCTGTCAGGTTCCCGGTCCCCTCTGTGTGAGGACCAGGAATTTCCCAGCTTGAGCAAACCACTCAGTTCCCGAGGCTTGGCTTCCAGCCATCTCCTTTCCAGCAAAACCTTCTAAAAAGAGACGTCCACACCCACGCACCCAGGAAACTCAGGATTTAGTGGGATGCAGGGACTCTGGAAAGCCCTGACAGCCCCAGAGCCCTCCCACAGTGGTCCCCCAGCTCCTTCCTTTCAGCAAGCGGCACCGAGATCCCCGGCACTAGTGTGTGCATGTGTGTTTAACAGCCCTGTTAGTTTAGTTTGTCATCATGCCGCTCCTCGGGGACAGGCCAGCAGCCGGGGCAGGTGTCTTTCGTCAGCCGCCCCCCGTATCCCCCCTCCTCGGACGTGCCCCCTCGATGACAGGACTTGTCGGAGTGTTTGAGCAACCGAGAGAAAAAAAATCAAACACACAAATTCCTCGGTGTGCGGCCGCATGTCTCAGCGCCCGGCAGAGTCACGGCATCCCAAGGGGCGGTGATCTGCGTCCCTGCCCTCGCCTGGAGCTGGGGACAGTCCCCTTGCTGCCCGCAGCACGCAAAGACAGGGGATGGCATCAACCGCTTCCTCAGACAAATCCCTGGGCAAAGCCAGCCCGGGATTTCCCCCCTCTAACGGCCCCAGTTGCCCGACCACAAATGAGCCACAGACCAGGAATTATTCACAGGGGTGACACAGAGAACCATGTCCGGCAGCGCTGGCAAAACCCTCATTGACAGGCCCGAGGCAGACATAATTCATTAAATAAACAGCCGGCTGCAAACGTCCCGCCTGGGACCCGCGGGGCAGCAGCGACAGGCGCGGGGGCCCCGTCAGGGCTGAGCTGTGGGGCTGGGGACACGCGGGTGACCTGGTGAGGCTGCCTGGGGCCACTTGGCATCCTGAAGCTCTTCCTCGCTGGGGCCCGTGAGGCGCAGCCCGGCTGGGGCACTGCACGAGCCACAAGCACCCCTTTGTGAGCGGGAACAGAGGGGCTCTGTGTGCCCCGCACGTTCCCCTCCAGGGCTCTGCTGGGATGGGATGGGATGGATGAGGAGAGCCATTGGGATGCTGCTGCCACCCCAGGGTGCCCTGCCAGCATCCACTCCAGGGAATGCACCTGTGTGAGCAGACAGATGGATGGACATCATCCCTGGAGACGGCAGGCAGTGTCCTCTTGCTCTCCACGTCCCAAAGCAAAGTGGAATAATTTCCAGGAATGCTAAACTGAGATGCTGCGGATGGCAGCACCCACAGCTCAGATGCTGCTTCCTGCCTTTTCCTATGCCTCAGGCTGGAAGTGCTTTTCAATTCAGCAGGGACAGCTGCAATTCCCATTGCGGAGATGATAACAGGATTTATGGATTTCCCAGATGAGTTAAAGCCAGAAAAGGAGGGTTTTTTGGGTGATGTTGGGGTTTTTGTTCCCATGCAAATCTGCCCAGGTGGGATCTGCCACTACCAGCAAGTTAACTTAACCTTGCCACAGCAAGAAGGAAGGACTTGGACAGTAATGGAGACACCAAATCATTCCAGTCCGCTGCAGCAAGTTGGTTTGTGGGATGGATGTTCTGCTGGTGGTGCCCCTGGAGTGAGAAGAGCAGAAGCCCTGTGTGAGGAAGGAGGGAAGGGATGCCCTTCTGCAGGGCATTCCACAGGACTGCCTGACTGGAAGAGCAGAGCAGGGGTTTTCAGCTTGGTTTTGGGAAAGCAAAGGTCTTACACAAAGCCTTGGGCCTCTCATTCCCCAACGCTGGCTGCCCTGAACCCCCTACCAGGTGAGATCCAGGAAAGAAAGATGCTTGTGGCTGCCAGGGGCAGCCAGCTGGAGGTGAGACTGGATGAAGTCACATTTTCCTCTGGTGACTCAACAGGCAACAACTGAGCTCTGGACACAGAAGGGCAATGAAACACCCATGTGCAAGAGCTCCCTCCCTGCCTGAGATCCTTCTGTCCATCCAGCCCCCATCTGCTCCCGTGCATCCCTCCATGGAAGCCCACGGTGACGTGCAGCTGAGCTCGCTGCCCTCGATGCTGCTGCTGCACTGAGTAATTCTCTCCACAGTCCTTTGCTTCATCAGACTTCCAGCAGACACTTGGACCAGCAAAACACAGGGGCGGGACAACAAAGAGATAAGGAGCACGGGCTTATCTGCTCTCCGTGCTGTTCTTTGTCTGTTCTTTTTGTCTCCGTGTCTGTTCTTTTTAGGAAAAAAAAAACCTCTATATTTACTCTGTCAACTATTTCCGCTCCCAGCTTCCTTCCGAGGCTGGCCTTGGGAAACTTGCCACCAGAGCTTCCCACTTTGCTTTCATCTCCCAGCAATTTTCATCCTGGTCCTGGCTCTCCTCCAAGGCATGGCACAAGCACAGCACTGCTTCCGTTTGCCCTGCGGTGCAGCTAAGGAGCCTGTCCAGGCAGGTATTTTTTGGTTAAAAACATGTCTAGTCAAGCTAAAAAAAAAAGAGGGGGAAAAAGGTCACCTCCTACAATGTTTATAAAGTTGCTGAGAATAGTCACAAGCCTCATCAAATTGAAGCCTGGAAACTGCCCATTGGAGGACAAAGTTGGGAATGCAAAGTCCTTCTGACTCAGAGGTTGCACTCAGGAGCAGCAGCAGGAGCGGGTGTTGGTACAAACAGGCACCACTAGAACAACTTTGTTTTCATTGTACAAGCTCTCAAACTCCAGGTGCATGAGGTTGTCTCTTGTCCACTCTTTACTGTCCCACCTGCTCTCTGTGATGACCCAAATGGGCTGTCCTTGTTCCTCGTGTCCCAAAAACCACTGCGCAGAAGGGGTGTAGAGGCTGGCGAGGGCACAGAAATGTTGGTGACAGGACCAGCACAGGCTTCATGGCCAGGACAGACTGGTCTTGTCTCTCCCTCACCTTGGTGGTGTCCAAAGAGAGGTGTTTTCTCCTGACCCAGCAGAGAGGAGACTTGCTGCTCCTGCTCCTGGTGAACCCCATGGGACCCAGAGACATCAGTGCTGGGCATGGGGAAAAGCACGTGCATGTCTCAGGCAGGGACCAGCCTCTGGCGTTAGATCTGGACCAGGACCCGGCTAAAACACCTTCAACCTTGAAACCAACCCGCTGGAAACCACAGACACGGCTGTGGGGTGGAGTTTGCAGCATCACCTGCAGCAAAGGCGAGCGACCGAACGCGCCGAACTGCTGGGCAGCGAGGGGGGCTACAGAGCAGACCACCAAGACGGGTGAGAGGGCTGCCCGGCCCTGTTTGCTCGGCGCCGGTGGCACAATGCCGGCTGCTGTGAGTGCCGGCGGCCCCCGGCCACGCTGGGAACCGCAATGCCCGGCCCAGCCTCAATGAGCCCTTTCTTTGGGGCGCAGAGCCCACGGTCCCTCCCACCGCCCCTTCCACGCTCCTTCCCCTCGCTGCTCCACGCTCGCCTGGAAGCTCCTCTGCCAAACCCACCCCAAAAGCAGGGATACCGTGCTCTCTGTGCCCGCCTCTGCTCCTCTCTCAGTCGAGACAGGCGTCTGTAGCGCTCCAGGGACGCAGAAGGGACTGGTGGCAAGAGATGTTGGCCAAGGGACAGTGACCTGTGCTCGAGTCAGCACAGGGAGACTGGGGGTGTGAAATCGAGCCGTATGCTGAAGCAACATGGCAGATGGGGGGAAATTGCAGAGTTAAATCCCCGTCCTGGTGTAGTATGGTAAATCGTTGACTGTGGAAAAGGAGACGCTTTCCTCCAGACACCAAAGCCAGGCTCGGTGCAAAGGCAGTGGGGTGTGGGCAGCTCTCCGCAGTGTGGCCGGGAGCAGCTGCTGAAATCCCGGCAGGCACTGAGGAGGGACTCTGCTGGGATGGCCTTTTCCCCTCGAGGTACCCCCATGCCATCCAGGTCCCGTCTGGGGCCGTGAGGGTGTCAGAGTCCCAGCTTCGGCAGAAATGTCGCTGACTCCCGGGTGCCGGGAGCCGGCCGAGGGCCAGCGTGTCCCGGTGCCCCCGGGACAGGAGGGGAAAGGGTGCGAACAACTTTCCAGTGCTCCCTGGTAGGGGCTGACAGGACGGATGATGCAACTCCGGGATGGTTGTAAGAAACTCTCCTTTTCCAAAGTCTCCTTCTGTCGCCCCAGCCGTGCCCCGCTCCGGACGGAGGCTCGGCGCTGCCGCCGCAGAGCTCGATCCTATTCCATTGATTTTTTTTTCCCCTTTTTTTTTTTTTTTTT
>VXAX01004312.1:0-12429 GCA_013399835.1 Leptocoma aspasia | reverse complement strand
CGGGGCGGGGCCGGGCAGGGTCCCCGGGCCACCCCCCCGCTGCCCCCACCCCGACACGCCGCGCCGGGAAACCGGGAGCTGCCGCCTCTAGCCTCGGGATCGCTGGAAGGGGCCGCCCGGGCGCTGGGATGGGGAGAAGGGGGAAGTGGGGTCCTGGGAGCCCACGGACACCCCGCGAAATTGTCTCGTCTGGGCTAAGGTGAGTCCCCTCCCGGGCACCACGGGGTGATTTGGGCTGTAGGCTTCCTGCCCAAAGCAGGGTCACGTTCGGCTGGTCAGGGCTTTGTCCTGCAAACCTCCAAGGATGGAGCCAGTACAACCTCTCTTTGGGTTGAGGGAGAAATTGGTTCTTCTTTTATCCACTCCAAACCTCTCCTGCCCTGGTTCTCACCATCCCATCATGTGAGGAACCTGGCTCCATCTCTGTGACCACATTGTGGCAAGGTTCCTCTTTACTATCCTCAGCTAAAACTGGCCTCAAGGTCAGCACCTTTCTCCCCAAACTCCACTTTGTCCCCATACAGGAGCTGTGGGGGGGTTGGTCCCACCGTGGTGTGCTGTACTGGTGAGGTCACATCCCTGTGCTCCAAGAGGGCAGGGAGTGAGAGCATCCTACTGGGAGCAGCCCAGGAGCACTGGGGGACACCGGCTGTCACTGTCCCTGCAGGGCAAGCTTTGGGTCTGGAGCATTAAATCCTACAGAAATGACTATTCTGGCTGAAGTGTAGAAATTCACCCAGCTCCCTCAGAGCTCTGAAATGTTAGACACTGAAGAGCTGAAAGACATCTGGCTCTGCAAGCAGAGAGAGATCCAGAAAACTAGTCCCCATAAAAACTTTCAGCCTTCTTTCACATTCCTGACATAGTTTTTCTGCTACGCATGTGGCATAGACAGCAAAATGCAAGTTTTCTTGGCATTTAAGTGTGATGACCAACATCATTCATTGCTCCTTAGTGGTTTCCTGTGAGCCAAGGTGATGGGAATGGGTTTGCATGGAGAGTGCCAGCAGCTGGTGGCACAGCTGGTATGCAAGGCAGGAAAGCCTGGATGTGATGTTTCCTTCCTTCCTTCCTTCCCCTCTCTTTCTCTCTCATTTCCTGGTTTTAGCAGGCACCCACAGCCAGTGGCTCTGCAACCCAGCTGCAGAAAGGCAGGATAGCTCTGATAACTCCAGGGCTTTGACTTCTGCAGCATTGCTGATGGAGCTGGGGTGAAGGGGAGTGTCTCAGGAGCTCTGCCTAAATGAGCAAACCCAGGGCTGGCAGGATCAGGCCTGTGTAAGCTGTCAGGTTGATCATGTCATAAAAGAGCAGGTAAGTCTGGCTGGCCGCACACCGCAGGAGTTTTGTGGGGTTTTGAGGCATGGCAAAACATTTTTAAGCTCCTTGCTTGTTATTTCAACTGGAACAGGGCATTCTGCCTCGGATTTTGTGGGCAAAGATCTTGGCAAAAATACAACCCTGATACGTAACTAATTTTGAGGTGAGGGCAGAGAGAGGCTGGTGGGCAGCTGAACACCCACACTAGTGGAGTGTCACTGTCTTTGTAGGATGCTTTTGTGGCGGTCCCGGGGCTGGCAGGAGCAGAGGAGGGGCACAACCTGAGCCCGGGGCGTGCCCCTGCATGCTCTGCATGCACACGTGGGGATGAAGATCACCTTCCCGCTTCATCAATAATAAAGCTGGCACGGGGAGGAACGAATTGTCTTCTCCACCCCTCGCATTGCCGAGAGAGGCGGCGGGAGAGGAAGGGAGTTGTGTTTCCTCCACTTACCTGCGGGATCACATTCCCTCCGTCGCCCATTCCTCTTCCCCAGCGACAAGAGAGACGCTTCTCTCGCTCCCTGTGGTGCACATGGGCGTGCACACGCGTGCGGGGGGAGGCAAAGGAGCAGTCCCCAGAATGACATCAGGAGCAAGGAAAGGGCGACGTGTCTCTATAGCAACCAGGATGCTCTGGGTTTTCGGGGAACAACCAGCATCTGCTGGTTAAACCACGCATCTGCTGCTGGTTTCACGCCCTCGGTTCAAGTTGATGATGTGGCAGTGACCAGGGCGGGCTTCAATTTAAAAAAAAGCTTCCACTGGTTTTTCCTCTGTTAGCACCAGGGCAGCATCTGCCTAGGACATTGGCATGAAAAAAAAGCATTGTCCCATCTCGCAGGATCTGCTTCAGCAATTTGGGTATAAAACAGAGGTAATCGGTTGTTTTTTGGGTGGTAAAATCTACTTAAACTGTAGGAGACAAAATCGGGGGAGGGTGGTGGAAATTTGAGTTAGTCTGTAGGGAAGAGAACGATTTGAGGTAAAAATGAGGTAATCAACAGGTACAAAAATTTTTTGTCTAGAAAACTTTAGGTGATCTGTAAGGCACAGCAAATATTTTGGGGGTAAGATCTGAGATGATCTGTAGGGGACAGAATGACAGAATTTTTTGCAATTACCTAGAGGTAATCAGTAGGGGTTTTTTTAGTGGTAAAATGTAGACAATCTGTTGGGGAAAGAACGAACATTTTGAGGATAAGATAGAGGTAGTCAGAGGGTTCTTTTGATTGTAAAATCTGTGCTGATCTGTAGAGGAAAAAATGAACTTTTGAGGGCTAAACGTGAGGCAATCTCTAGGGGACTAAGTGTTCATCACAGATTATTGCACAATATAATCTTTTCAGTTTTAAAAACATCTAACTCAATGAGCAGCAGGACTGATCCATGTCCCAAACCACTTCCACCACTTTTTAAATACCAGTGGCTTCATCTGCTGGGAGCAGAAAGTGGGAAACCATGCAAAATAAATGTAGGGAGATATCAGGGAGTTGCAGAGTAGTTTAGGTTGGAAAAAGCCTAAAAGTTTACCTAGTTCCAACCATGAAATCTATTTTTCCACCTATATTATCTAAAGCCCTTTGAGCTGGTAAGAGTTAAAAGCAAATCTCCTGATCTTCAAGGAACAGGCTAACTTGCACTTTCCTTTGGCATAATAAATAAAGCATTGCTATTTCTGCACCTTTTTGAGTCTCCAAAGCTTGTTTAAAACAAAACCCCACGTGTGGATGCTGAGTGTGAGAATAGAAAACCCCAAAGGATCCAATTTATTGGCAGAAGACACTACAATTCCTCCTCTTTTCCTCTTCCCAAAGGAAATTCCCCGTGGATCATAAACAATAGCTAACAATTTCCCCCACCCTCTGAAGAGGGAGCAGGTTCACCTCCGTGCCAGGGTGTGGGTGTATCACCCCGGAGCTGGGAGCAGGGTGTGTGTGGGTCTGTGCACAGCCATCCCAGGGGCTCCAGTTTCCCAAAAGCTGCACCAGGCCTTCCCAGGGAAAGCACTTTCAGTGCTTTAATGAGAGCTCTAAAGACTCCCCGGCTGTGGGCTGCTATCAGGAAGGTGACAGTGTGAAAATCCTTGTTATCTTCCAAGGGCTGAACGCCGGTTTTAATCACTGATCCACCTGTCCTTGGACTTTTCTTTTTAAATCTTCCTGCATAAACCTCACAAGGGAGTTTCCATCCTCTGTGCCAAGGCTGCCCTGCTTTTCCTGTGGAATGCAGAGCTAAGAACTGAAACATTTCTAGGGTTTTTTTGTTTGTTTGGGTTTTTTGTTTGTTTTCTTATTGGTTTTGTTTGTTTGTTGCTTTTGGGTTTGTTTGTTTGTTTGGGTTTTTATGTTTCAACGAATAATTAAACACTTCTATTCCCGCCTACTGGGAAACCTCTCTCCTTGTAACCATCAACGGGGTGTTCCACCCTCTCTGCCGCTGATGGGTCCTACGTCAAAGGCTGTAAAAAAGCCGAGCTCGGAAACTCGGTGTTTTTACCTCATTTTCAGGGTTGCAGCGGTTCCTCTCACCGCGCTCCTGCTGCCACCTGCCGACCGCCCGCCGCTCGCTCGCCTCTCTGCCAACTGGTCCCAGTTTCACAGCCAACCCTTACTGGAGCGGCTGCTGCCTTGGGTTTGGAGGGTTCCTCTCCCGGGGAGCCGAGCTCCTCCCGTGCTTCCTGGAGAGGGAAAGCGAGCGCTGCCAGACCGCACGTCTGCTTTTTCTGTTCCTCCTTCCCCATCTCTTCTACGGATTAACCCAAAAAAGCTCCTGCCTGCCCCCTGCCTAACCCTTGTGTCACCTGGCAGGGCCTGTTCCTGTCTCAGCCAATCTGAGCCCCTCCAGGAGTGTCCCAGACCCGACGCCACACTGCACAGCCCCGGTGCATCAGCTGTCGAGGGGAGGGTGTTGCCATCAAGGACGAAAAAGCAAATTGCCCACAAAGAGGGCAGCAAGCCCAGACAGTGGCCGTGGCGACAGGACCCAGGGGCTGGGGGAGATGACAGCCAGCAAACAGCATGAGAAGGGCTGTCCCTAAGCCAGCAGGATGTGCTGTCTGCTCAGCACCCGAGGAAGGAGTTCTGCTCTCCACGGAGAACAGATACTTGGCCAGTTTTCATCCAGTACCTGTGGACATGGCTGATTTCTCATGTTTGCTTTCCTGGCTGTCTGGCTTGTGCAGCCCCAGCACATCCCATTATTTGAGCTCTCCAGAGAGAATTTCAGTGGAACTTTCCCCACTTTCGCAGCAGGTGTAATTAAAACAAGCCTTCATAATGAGGGTGGGAGCTCAGTGGGAATCGAGGTGCTGACAGCTGATGTGCTTTTGACTGAACTCCCCTCACCCTTCCCTCACTGCATCCTTCAGCCCCCCCAAGCATGTGCAGAATCTTCAAATGACCCTGCACCTCATTTTCTGTTCCTTTTTCAATTCTGCTTCTCTAAAACTGCTGAGGGCGAAATAAAGAAGTTGGTTTATTTTTAATCATTGCAAACGCTTTCCAAACCTGCAATGCAAAAGATTCACTTCTGACATGATGAGAGCAGCTGAGCCAGGGGGATTTCTGTCGAGAAGAGAGGCTGGCAAACCTTAAAGTGGTGACACCAGTAGAAAAAGCCTCTGATGTCCCCTATCCCAGCAAGGCCAGTCTGCTGCTCTCCCAGGTGAGCAGGAAGCCTTGTGCTTTCTGGTTCAGCTTTTGAAGCTTCTGTCACGGAGTTAAAAAGGCAAGTGAGAAGAGAGGGGGCGTCACATGCAGGCTGCAAGTGCATTTGTACCCGTGTCATTGGCTCTGGAGCAGCCCTGCAGTGAAAAAAAATGACATCATGTGGCTGTCAGCATCTCAGCAAGGTCAGCAGCATCCTCAGCTGGGTAAAATCCGTGTCTCCGTGTCTCTACAAACATGAAAACTCCCCATCTGACCAACCCACTTTCCCAACACACCATTCCAGGAAGGGAACTCTGTTTAGGATCAACCAAGTGTAGCTCCTTTTCTTTCTGGGCAGCCTGTGTGTGAAGAGAAAACCCCAGCAAAAAGGAGCTGATTGTGCTAAATGGCAGCAGTTACCTACTCTGGGCCTCAGTGGGAGAGGAAATGTCTGCAAAATCATAACTTGCCTCATTGCCTCACCTCCAAATAGAAGGAAGTGAGAATTACTTTGTAGTGGAAAATTCTGCACTCCCAGAAAACCCGAGGAGTGACTTGGGTTTTTGGGTGCTGAACTATTCAGCTGGGGTGCCCACTGGGTTTTACTAGGGAAGTGCCACACAGGGCCACAGGCACAGACCAAAGTGTGGTCTCTGCCGCAGGCTGTCCTCTTCTGCTCCTCGCCAGAACATCATGAGTCTTAAGAGTACAGAAATAAATTCTGGCAACAGAGACTTATTAATATCTAAGCGAAATCCTTGGTGTTGAGATGTTTATGAAATGGTCTGGTTTTATCAAAGTGTTCTCAAATGTTGATGAAACCTTCAAGAAGCCCTAGGTTGGAAGAGGTTCCTCCTGCTGGATGCTTTCATCAGTGAGGTTTATTGGTGCAGCTTATTTCCTTGCCCTGATGTGTTATTTGTATCTCATCTTTTCGTTGCCCTGCCGTTTCATGGGGTGCTTAAATCCACCTTATGCAGGATAGGACCATCCTGTGCTCTCTTTCTGTCCCTTCCACATGTTCCCTCTCCCTCCCTTTGTGAGACCTGCAGTAAAGCGAGCCTGTAATCTTATCTTTTATTGCCTTTCCTTTGCAGGGGGAGTTTAGAGTTGGATCTGGCTGGATCAGGAGCTGATCAGGTCTACTCAGTCTGATCCTCGGCAGGGAAGCAGCAGGAGCGAGTGCCCAGAGGGTGACAGGCAGCAGGGAAGCCCCTTCCAGCACCAGCTCAGGCGTGCAACAGTCCCACTGTGAACACCACTCAGTGTTCACACCACCTGGGTGGCTTCTGACAGTCCCCTAAAGCCATGCTGTGGCCTTGTGGGTCTGCTTACAAAGGGAAGATAACATCTCTGCCTGGAGACCTTTCTGGCTTGGTGATAACAAAATTGTCACTGCTTTACACACAATGAGGGCACCAGGACCTTTGGAGCCTTGCTCATAACAGAGAAGGGCCTTTCCAAGAAAGAATCTGAAACAAAAGCACCTGAGCAGATAAAGGACAGAGAACCAGTGTCTGCCCAGAAGCCTGGGGAGTTCACTGGGATGTCCATAGGGTCAGCCAAGCCCTGCAGCTGGACCTCTGGAAGATCCACCTCTAGAAAATGGCACTGCTGCATCCTGGTAGCCTGGAAGGATGGAAATTGCTTCTCCACCTCGGCTGCTCTAGTTGTGGTGGGTCTCGTTTGAAAGGTGTGCTGTAGAATGAGAGACAGGGCGTGACACAGGGCAGGACCCTCCTGCTACAGAACCCATGGGACTCAGGGAGAGAGCAGGATGATGTCCACCAAGATCACCTGCTTTGTGTGGACACCTGTAGGAGGAACCTGTAGGAGCCAGCAGGGAGGCTGTCACTGGAACAGCTGTTCAGAACAAGCTGGGGAAACCCAGACACTTTTACTAGAAATCACTACAAATTCCACATATCTTCTGATCACCCCAGGCAGCAACAGGAAAACCAAATAAGAGCAAAGCCTGATTGCTTTCTAAGCTTCCCTGTGAAACAGGAGCAAATTAATCCTCATTTTTATGGAAAAAACAGTTTCCAAATCTCTCCGGGTTAAATAAGTCTCATTTGCAGATCAGCTAGCAAGGACAAAACATGGTTCTGAACCTTGTCCCACTAAAGGAGCACAGAGAGAGACCAGCTGCAGCTGAGCATGAGAATTACAACCTGAGGGGAAGCAGCTGTTAGACAAGTTTTTAAAGGCAGTTGCAGTGGCCTAGTGAGGGGAAAATGGGGATGGTTATTTTTCAGCAGGGTTGCGATAGGTGCCTTTGGTTGGGTTTTTGTCCCTATCCTTCCACACCCTCGTCACAAGTGCTGGGTGTGACGCAGTGTGTTAAGCCAGGAATACCATTTGCTGCTCTTGACAGAGTGGATTTTTTTGCCTTTTTTTTTCTCCTCTCTCTTCCATGGACTGAGCCATGCTTTTGTCCTGCAGCTGACTGGGTTGCAGTGCCCAAGGTTGAATGCTAACTCCTATGCCTCTCTGCCCTTCCCTGGGGAAGGATAAAGAAGAGTTTTGTTTCTCCTCTGACATTCACCATGGCAAACAAAGCTCAGCAGAATGGTGAGTTTTGCTCCAGCTATTTCCAGCTGAGCTTGTGTGGGTACCTGATGGTGACTTTCTTAGGGCCAGGATTAACAAACTGAGTGTGAAAATAAGCTTTTATTGATTTTTAAATTTTTTTTCTGTGAAGAGCAAGTGTAAAGACACACATGAGGTGATAATCATGGAAATTGTGACTACCATGGAAAACCAGACTGCAGAGAAATTGTGATTGCCATAGAAAACCAGGCTGCCAATACTTCGTTAGTCAGCACTGCCCATGGAAGTCATAAAGCATCTCTATTGCCTGTGTTTGCTGTTTTTAGGAGATGCTCCAATGCTTCCCCAGCTGCTGTTGGGTGAACAGTGGGAAGGACACAGGAAAGGTGGTTGCTCCAGGGAATCCTCTTGTGAAATCCAAAGGTATTGAATCATAGCTGTTTGCCCTCCTCGTGCCACAATCCTGGTGGTTTTTTCCCTGGAATGAAACATGCTTTTGCTTTATGAAGTTGGAAGGTGAAGAAACCCTAGAAGAGGCTCAGGAAGTTTGCTGTGGGATGCCTGTCAGACTTGGAGCAAGCAAGGGATGAACACCACACTGGGCAACTTACTCCAAACTGTTAAAATCCCAGACTTAGCTGGGGCAGTGGAAGAAAGATATTGAGTCTCTGGCTGTATTTTTACCCTTGTGTAGAAGAGGGCAAAGGGCAGCTATTCAGATGCCCACGACTCTGGGCGTGGGTTGTATCCACTGGTATGATGAAGAAAAACCTTGTGGTGAGAGCCACAGTAGCTGCACTTGGCCACTTCCCCCCTGTGGCCTTGTGACTCTGATTAATCCCGACCCGTGCCACTTTTGGTCACAGTGATTGGCTGCTGCTACAAACTTCACTGAAATCCACAGCCTGGCTTAAAAGTCCTGAGGTGAGATCACACGTGAGGAAGTGCTGCCTGATGCTTTTTGTGACCTAAAAAAAGAACAGCAGACCTTGCAATAGCACAGAATCCAGTGAGCAGGAAAGCAGCAATCCCTGCCTGACTTCTCAGGCTGTTTATTAACATATTGAACTACATGATCTTCCTGTTCTATTTCTTCTCTCTTTCCCACACGTCAGCTCTTAGCTCATTCAAAGTTTTGACAACGGGTTACTTGGGCTTTTATTTCCAGTCCAAACTCTTTGGTTTTGTACCTTCTTCCCCAAATAATAGGTTCTATTTAGTGCTTTCCTTTTTGCTTTGGATAATAAAGGAAGAGAAAGTGAGTATTTCAACAGAGAAGGAAGCTGTGTGAAGAAAGTCGGGGGGGTGGGTGTGTTTCCTCAGCCCAGTTCCTTACAGTAGCCTTTGTAGTTGTTCTCTGCCAACTCTTATTTTTCCTGCAAAAGCTGTAATTCTTTGTGCTTTTCCTTAAAGCCATAGCTCCTGGAGTCCTTAGTGATTATCTAATCACTTCTGTGTGAGCCCAAATGAGTCACAGCAGATGGAAAACACTGGATGGCAATAACCTCTACTGCTGAAAAAGTGTAAAAAGAAAAGCTTCTAAGTGTAATCCTTGAAAAACCTGCAAAGCAGAGACCAAATGAAATGAACTCAGACCCCTATTTTGTATATATGTTTTGTTTTATATATTTGTATTGAACTATACCTTAAAATCTATTATACATTTTCGTTTCTTTTCTTCCTGAATAACCTAGATGTATAGCTCTAAATTTTTTGGGGGTTGGGTTAAATAGGATTTAGGGAAACATACTACTTTACATTTATAAAAAGAAACCCTGCTTCAAAGGTTGTGGCAGAGATTTATCTGGCTGCAATCTTACTGCTTATGACCCTGACAAGATGACACAACGGGAGCAGGAACAGAATTCTGCATCTTGGTGCATATCCTGTAAAACATTGATGAGCTGGTGCTGCACTGTTGATTCCCTTGTATTTAGGAGGAATCATCTGCTTTTCTGGCAACTCTGTTGCTGTTCCAGATCTTGCTAGAGCTGGTCAGAAATCCTGATTCACGAGGGCAAAGCCTTTATGGCTGCTGATGCTCTTTGTGTTGACCTACTTGGTTTGAAGTATAAGTTGCCTTGGGATATTGTTTGCCTTGAAATAGGAGTCTAATCCCAGTAAGTAGCACCTAAAATGCTGAGGAAACCTGGAAACAAAACACAGCTTGTAACTAAAATGCACAACTTGTGACAGCTGACAAAGGAAATACTGAAATGAGAATTAGCTGCAGTGATTTGGGGTTTTATGTTATGCTTTGATTGGAAAATCCAGTGTACTTGGTGTGACCCCTTTTGATAATTAAGTTGTGGCTGAGCTGAACGTGGGAAGGAATGCAGCCTGTGACCGTGCTGTTAATTGAGAGCTGTGCTGTGGTACAGCTGCCAAAGGGGGATGGTCCTCGATGCTTTCACCCCTTTCACCCTGTGCTGTGCCACAGGCGTTCAGACAGCAAGCCAAAAACTGCCTGGGGGGAGGAAGGGATCACTCCTAAAGCCAGATCAGCTGCTGGGCTCAGCAGTGTCAGGTTGTTTGTGCTGATGCCAGGGGCCAAGAGGCTGGAAATGTGTAGGGTCATAGAATCACAGCATGGTTTGGGTTGGAAGGGACCTTGGAGGCTATTTTGTTCCAAACCTCTGCCATGGGCAGGGACACCTTCCACTGGGCTGGGTTGCTCCAAGCCCTGTCCAACCTGGCCTTGAACACTTGCAGGGATGGGGCAGCCACAGCTTCTCTGGGCAACCTGTGCCAGGGCCTCCCCACCCTCACACAGAAGAATTTCTTCCTCATATCTCACCTAAAACTACTTTCTTTCAGTTTGAAGCTGCTGCAGTCTCGCTCTTACAGCCCAGCTGGCTCATCACGTGCTGCTCTCTGCACCCTGGCGTGATTCAGGCCCCTGATCCAGTTAAAAACCACCTATTTGTGGGTTAGGGTTGTGTTTTTTAGTTGTTTCTTTTTTGTTTGTGTGCCAGGAGGAGTGGGACAGGTCCCACACGCCCTGGCTGCTGCCAGTGTTGCTGAGCTGCAGCTCTGCCCTTCGATGCAGTCCCTGCAGCACTGCCATCCCATCTGGAACATGCTCTGTTGCTTTCTGCTCTGGGAAGAATATCAGAGCAGGAGCTATTTCTCTGCAGCCTGTTAGTGGTGAGAAAGGATGGGTGTGTGTGGGTGTCTGTCTCCATTCCAGCAGGACCCACAAGCCAAACCATTTGGTGAATCACAGGGAGGCTGCTCTTGGGCTGGAATAAACTTCAAACGTGTTCAAGGCTCTGCACGAGGCTGTCAGGCTGTAATTTCTGGCTGGCTTTGCTTCTTCTCTTCCTCCTGCTGCAGTCTGAGTGGAAATGCAAAACAGTCTGAAAGCCAGGCTGCTGTGGAAAATGCCTCTCTTTATTTATTTCACTTGTTTTGGGTTTTTTCTTTTGCAAAGAGAACACTTCTCCTGCAGAGCTGGCTGCAGCTGCAAAACCAGAGCCTGCAGGGGCCTCTGGCTGGCCTCCCAGGATTGCCAAACAGAGTTTCCTCACGTGCCCCACTTATGCAAAGCTCAGAATTGGGTGCCAGGAGGGTGAGGTGATGTGGAAGGAATTTGTGTGCTGTAGGCACGACAAAACTGAGCATCAAAACCAGCTGGGCTGTGGTGCTGGCCCAGTCCAACTGGTTGGCAGGACAGGCAGCTGGAAAGTGAGTCATGTGTGCAGGAAATTCCCTCACTTGGCTGCAGCTTTCTGAGCTCTTCCTACTCACTTGCTCCATGCAGAGCACGTGCCTCCCAGAAAATGGGGCTAAAAACCAAGTTTAGGCTGGGAAGGCCTCCTTCTCCCTCAGCCACAGCCAAGTGACTCAGATGTATGTGACTACAGACATGCCATGATCCTTCCTGAGAAGTCTTATCTGGGAGGTTTATCTTCAGGAAAAACCCCAAGTCTCAGCAGAAGCAGATTGGTGGGCAGACAGTGGCTGGTGGCTGCAGCACATGCCCTCAGTGCCAGGTCTCAGCTCACATCTGTGACCTGGACCTAGTCCCAACAGGCTGAGATACCCTTTGGAGTTTCCCACTCTTCCAAGCATTCACAGCAGACAGCTGATGTTTGAACTATTGATGCTGCTTTATTTCGTTTAATTCCATTTTTAAGTGAGGAAACTAGCAGACAGTATGGCAAGACCAGGAAAGCTAAGTCATGGAGACAATTTGTTATTGCCAAGTATTACGTGCTGTGTGCTTGAGAGAGGAAAAAAAAAAGGTCTCAAATCAATGGGAATTGGCCAAGCTCCAGGAAAACCTGGGCTAGCCTGAAATGACAACAAATTGGGTGCAGAACCTGCTAGCTCCAAGCTACTCCTTCCTTCCTCCTGTCCTTCAGCTCCCAGAAGAAAAACACCCTGCCTGCTGAAATAGCTCTCCTGTTCCAGACAGTCTTACTTAACCTCCTTTCAAATATTCTTCACAAAGCTCTTTTTTTTTAGTGTGTTTTCCTAGGTTAGCAGCTGGCTGCTGGTTGGAAAGTTGAGGTGCCTCGTCAACACTTTATGTGCACTCATGAGATAAGAGCAGTGCACTGAGCCCTGCCTAGGCAAGGTGGCTTTAGAGCCAGAGTAAAGGTTGCTTGTTTAGTCTGGCCAAAATTGGGGGTGGCTTTCTGCCTTGTTGATTCCATCTGGGCACACCTGGCTCCAGTTTGGGAATTACCCAAGAACCTGGCTCCCAGTGGTGGTGATAGCAGAGGCTCTGAATGAAGCTGTGCTCACTTGTGGGGGGCAAAGGCCCTGTGTAAGCATCGAGCTCTCCTGATGTGGTTTGTGAAGAAAATCACTGAAACTGGGGCTTCTTAGCTGGGCTCTTAAAAGGTCCTTATAAGAAAAGGAGAAATGTGTGTTACGTGTGGGGTTTTTTGGTGGTCCC
>VXAX01004311.1:45049-61526 GCA_013399835.1 Leptocoma aspasia | reverse complement strand
TAAAACCTGAGACATCACTCAAAGGTCCCAGCTGAGGGGAGGCAGCACCGACTCCTCCAGCCCCAGGAATGGGGGGCTGGGGGAACAGAAGCTCTTTTTGGGAACGCAGCATTAACCTTGGAAAGGGAAGCATTCAAAAGGCTGAGGACTGTCCCAAAACAAATCCTGACCTATACAATAGAATAGGTTTTGTTTACTGAGGCAGATACTACTCCGCTGCTTTAAGTGACCAGGCCCGGCGCCAAAGCTTTCAATGGAATTATATCTGCTTATGCTGCTGGGAAGTTCTGCTCTTTGCACAGCATTCACTGAGGTGTAAAATGAGGACTTAATGTTACTTGCTTGGACTAATTTCAAAAGCAATTGCTGCACCTGTTCATATCAAGGCAAAAAGTTCTTTTATTTTTTTACCAGAGCCCAACTCCACAAAACCTGGATTGAAATAATAACACTATCTTTTATATTACTCCACATTTCTTTATTATTTAGTAATCACCTCCTTTCCAAAATGCATTTCCCCCAAAGAAATCAAAATAAAAATCTGTTTCTGCCTATTAGACAATAAGCAATTCCTTGGCTCTCCAGAAGAACAGAAATCTTTCTGTATTGCACAATATTGAGTTTGAGCAACACATCCCAGCTCCTCTGGAGCTTCATCTTCCAGGTATTAACCAGGCAATGGGGACTCCTCAAGAATAATGCACATTGTAGTTAATTCCATACCCTCTGAGTGCAATAAAATGACAAAACAAGTCAGATTTCTCCACAGAAAAATCTCAATTCTTATCTGCACAACACAGATTGAGTGAAGAGTTCTCCCCTGTGACTGAGCTCTAAGGCAATCTAAAGCAGCAATGGACCTGCTCCAAATATCCTGCCAGACTGCAGGGATTGTGCAAAGGGGGCCTTGGCTCTGGAAAGCAGTGAATACCCTCAGCCTCCACTGGGAGCCCGTGTCACTTTGAAGGAAAAGGGAATTTCACTAAAGGGAGCAGATTTTAACCTAAACAAACAAACAGCACACCACAGTATAAAGTTATTACAGTAAAGAGAGAAATCTTCATCACCCTGGAGCTACAAACATTTGTGTGCCTGGAAGAAGCAGAGAAAGTGAGAGATGTGCATAATTTATTGATTTATTGCCATTTGTCTGTAAGCCAGTCAAATGCAGACAAACAGCCAAACCCACAGCACTCCTCTATGAGCCTGATGACCACCAGGGGCTCTTCCCAAATTTTCTGTGAGGTGCACCATGAGCTTTGGAGGTGTCCATCACCTCTAGAGGTGGCCCAGAGATCCTGGGGAAAGCCAGGCCCATGGAGGCACTGGCTGTGGATGAAGCTTTGTATATTTATCTATTTGTTTATCTATTTATTAATAGAGCAAATAGGCTCCAAATACTGTTTCTTCCTGGTGTAAACATTGGTTGAAGTGCCTCCCACCAGCAGAGGCTGCATTCAGGTATCTCCAATTTTGCACTTCCATCATTCCCATCTTCAAATCACAGGACCTTTATGTTTTGTCACCAACACAAGTATGAAACTCTCTCAATAATCTTGAAGGGATAACAACACTCAGGGCAAAGCTGGCACGTTGCTTAAGAGGGCAAGACCTTGTCACACTTCACCAGGGCCAATGCTATTTGCACATTTTTATAGTGTTCTCTTTCTCCAGGTTTGTTCAGGGTAAGAAACTTGTGCAATTCACAGCAATTCACTGCCTACCTCAATGAGAGACAAGAGGGAAGCTGAGGAAGGTTGGGGTCTCTTGAGCTATGGAAGTACTTGTGGTTATCAAGTGGTAAAATTAAATAGAGAGATAAAAACAACTGTGGGAGCATTATTGTTATAAAACATTATAAGGGCAATGGGAATATCACATAGCAAATATTTATATGTAATTCAGAATGTGTTGGTAAAAGATCCCCATTGGATTATATTAAATAGTGTGGCTGAATATTTCAGCAGTACACATGTGTGCATTTCTGTTGGATTGGGGTGTCTGTCTTCTTTAGACTCCTTAGAAAAATGAAAAAACCCTATGCTGACTGATTAATGCCTAGTTTGGGTCAGAAATACCATGTTTAATTATGTTCTGGTCTAGTGGCTGGCTCAGATTAGGGAGGGAAAGATGTGGATGGGGGCAGGAGAGGGGTTACAGCTGCCAATCACATCCACAAATAGCAACACCATTTTTAAGACCCGTCAGACCAGGGCTTGAAGCCCTTTATTATCCAAGAAATTCCCATTACCTGTGAGTGTTCCCCACAAGACAGCGCTCCACACCTCGCACAATTCAGCTCCTGAGTACAAACCCCTGTGTCTGACTCTCCCAGCATTCCATTTTTATTCTGCACCACATCCTCCAGGGCGTTCAGCAGCTCTTCTCAGGGCTCATCACGGTGAGATGACAAAGTGTCAGCTCCCAGCTCCCCTTGAAGATCCCCCCTCCCTGTGAAGATGCCAATCTGAGATCCCACAAGCCGAGGAACGCTCGTGTTCTATCACATGTCAGGAGCTAGAAACAACAGCCTGGAGGGTGCCTTTCCCCCCCTCCACTCCTGTAAACAAAGGAACTCTTTATTCCTGGAGTATTAGATCTTGCAGGAAAGCTGTGAATCCTGACTGCTACATGGCACAGAGAACTCCTGCTCCTGCTAAGCAAAGCTCCCACAAATAAACTGTGGTGGTGCTGGAGACATTTATTTGCCAGGCAGTTTAGACACCCTCACACACAATTCAGTCTGTGTATTTCGGAGCGATTCCAGTGATGGAATTTCACTCTGGTTTTAAGGAAGATGCCACCATTACACAAACAAAATATAGAGCCGTGTTTTGAATTGGATGGAAGCTATTTTAATTTGCTGTTCCAGAACTGGAAACATTTTGTGGAAGCAGCAATGACATTAAGTAGTTAGAACTGAATTAAAACTGTAAGGAGAATAAATGGAAGCAGCATTCTTTTGTGATTCCCATCCTCCAGAGAGAACAATAACCAATTCAGCTTTCCTGGGGAAAATAAGGACCCTCCCACACAAAAAGTCACAGCAGCCCAGCTGCCACCCAGTCCACATTTTATGCTCCCCATCACCATCTAAAAGCACAGAACTGCATTGTCCACTGCTGGAAGAGTATCCAGGCCAGTAGAGCTATGGCTTTCTGCAAAGACCCCATTTCTGTCTCTTCCAGCTGCCCAAATTCCACTCCAAGAGCTTCCTCTCATTTCCAGCAGCTGTTTGCAAAACCTCCATCTTGAAGTCAGGAATACCATGGAGAAAAAAATGCTGTACAACAAACATTCCAGTTCAGAATAAAGCTTAGATCAACCCCTTGTGACCAATTCATACACAAACACAGCAAATGCCTTTAAAAAATAGTAAACAGACAAAGCAGTGTGATCTCAACCAGCCCTACCCAGCAGAAAAGACAAGGGCATGTGGCAAATCCAGAGACTGGCTTGCCATGGAAACCATCCCAGCATAACCACGGCTAACACAAGCCCAGCAGAATGGATGGCACCCATGGAAATCTCCTTCCAGCAGCCCTTCTCTGCAGGAATGCACGGATCCAGCCCTGATGGAGCTGCAGACACACATTTATTTTGCTTTCACACACGAGGCAGGATGCCACACGGGCCAGGTGCTAAGCAGAGTAATCTCTCTCAAGTCCCAGCACTGCTTCTTAAACAACAGTTCTCAGGGGTTTTGCTTTTTGCCTGGCTTGTTTGGGGCTCTTCAGATGGTTAAAGCATTCTGCAGATTTTTTTTTTTTTTTGCTTGTTTTTGCTCCTAATCCAGAAGCAAGCATTGAGCAGACTGAGGTATTGCAAGCTGGGGTTTTTCTCTGCTGCTGTTCAAACCCTTCAGCTGCAAACTCTTCTCTTGGACCCAGCTCCCCAACCCTGCATCTGCTGGGGAGAGCTGGATTACGTGCAGCAGAACTTCTTGTTACCAAAAATTAGCAGACCAAGTGGAATAAAATGGTGCATGAGGGCAAAAAAATGCTCAGGCTTTGGCTCCTTGGCCATTCTTTCATCCCAAAGGATGCAAGAGCGAGCAACTGTTCCTTCAAGACCAAGCAGCAAATATTTCTGCACTGCTGCTCCCACTGCTGCCAAAAGCCTCCTGTGAGCAGCCAAGGCAGGCAGGGAGGGTGGCCTTGATGGTTCCCATCTGCTTCCCAGAGGAGGAGGATAATTCTGAACTGCCCTCAGTGTGGCCATTCCTTTGCAGAGTTAATTATTTCTGTGTGTTCCTGTCCCCAAGGGAAGTGCCACTGACACATCTCTGGGCACTTACAGCAATTTTTCCCTCAGTCTGCTCACCTTGGTCACCCCCAGGGAGAAACCTGCCCAGAAACCTGCCCAGAAACCTGCCCACTTTTATTCTGCCTGCTTTACTATCTGTTTATTATCACCAGTGTGGTTTTTAGATTGTCTGCATGGATGGAGGAAGCAGCTAATTTTGACACGAACTCAATTAATCCTCACAATAGGTTGTGGCCAAAATTAAGTTACGTGAGCTTTGGAGGGAGTCAGAATACAAAGAATTTCAAACAACATCTGTGCCACCTGTAAAAAGGCAGATTATTGCCCTGCCCCTCCATTTTACCTCTAACATCAGCACATCTATGAGTGAAAATAATTCACCTGTGGCCACAACACACCTGGATTTTAACCACTAGGTACTCATATATTTACCTGCCATGCCTCAGGCACCTCTCAGGCAATCCTTTTTTAACCTCTTGAAGCAAATCCCAACACGAGCAGCTCTGTCCTTGCAATGCAATTCTGTTGAGGTTTTCTGCAACTTCAGAAATAGTGGCTGAAGGAAAATGTAGTGGTCTCATGACAGGAAAAACAATCTCTTGAAGGGTTTGCTCAGCAAGTGTGTGTTCCTTGGAAATAAAACAGCTTTTGTGTTGCCCAGAAGACAAGGCAGCAAGTTCTTATATAAAGAACAAAAGAAACTAAATGGGGTTGCCTTTCTACCACTGTCAGTGCTGGCACAGATGTGAGCTGAACATAATAGTGTGTGTGGTTTTTGTTTAAAATAGACTTTAAAAAAATTATCTAGGAAATTTTTGGACATATTTAAAGGCCCATATAAGCATTTTCCAGGTGCATATTTGTCCATTACTAAACCACTTTGGCTCAGATACACAGGCTCCTGTAAAATAAAATACATTCTTGGAGAATTTTCATTTGAACCTTCCCCGTCCCCAAGATATTACCTCCATCAGCCACCCATTTATTTAACGTAATCTGCATAAAGAGAGGAGCAAGCTATCGTGCTGAAGCTCAATTTTCAATATGAAAAGGTCTAAAGCTGTAATAAATCCCACCAGTCACAGTCCAGCTCCCTTCTGTGGGAGGAATCACACTGAGACACATCCAAATGTTCCACGGCCTCTCCAAATTGCCTTCGAACTATGTCCTTGAGCACCTCCAATTCTTTATTATTTCCATCAAACCCAATTTCCGCTGGGACTACCCCAGCAGTTTATCATCACTCTATAAACCTGTCGAGTGCCTTGGAGACCCCTGGCAACAGCTTTTGTCACTCCAGTGCCTCCTTGGAAACTCCTGTTGTGTAAAAGCAAAACCCTCTTCGTGCTCAGTGGAAATTGATATCCTCGGAGTGACTGAATGCAAATGTGGGAGAACAATCTTCCCCACAGCCCTGCCAGCGTGGCTGGGAAGCACAGCCAGCCATGTCCTCTTCCAGCCAGCCATGAAGATGGAATTCCACGTGTCCACGCGTCCACGCACTGGCAGGCAAAGCTGCCCCCTCTGGAGGGCTGCTGTGAGCGCTTCAAAAGGGAATTCTGAGTGATAAACCACAGCCAGCCCCCTTTGCTGGTGTTTGGGATCCAGCAAAACCCTCTCTGGGCTCCTCAGGGGAGGGACCGAGATGCCAGAGCCAGATTCCCCACCAGGGCAAGCTCCTGTTGGTTTATTCAAGCCCTTTCCAAGATACACACTTGGCTCCCTTCCCTGCTGTTTTCTCCAGCAACATTCCCTCTTATTTCCCCCTCCACACCACAGGCTGATCATTGGGACAATATTGTGTTCAAGCCAGCAAGCAGAGCTTTTGTGGGTTTGGGGAGGGGGCAGCAGCCACATTTTTTCTCACACCTGCTCTCCTAAAACTTGGCCAGCCACAGGGAGTGAATTTACCTTATAATCCCAGTTCCAGCACAGTGAACAGGGTGGAATTACAGAATGCTGTGCACCACACCCCAGCAACAGCAGCAGCTCTCAGGGTCAGGGGAGTTCAGCCAAGAGAGGTCACCTGAGGGATCAGGTGGAAGGTGAGCACTTGAGTGGTTTTCCATGGAAAGCAGCACCAGATTCCCTGTCTTTCATGTGGATTTCGTATTTATCCCCTCAAAGCCTGCTTTTTCAGAAAAATGGCAGTTGAGAAGATACCATAGTGTAAACACAGCCCCTGGTTTTATCAGATTTAGCACCATTTTGGTACAGAAAATTCCTGGGTGCAGAGCAATAGGCTGACAGACATCAACACCATAAAACCCCAGAAAAGCCCACAAAATCTCATAAAAGCCCACAAAACCTCACAGGCACACAGCCAGGCTGCTGTGTGTGGTTACAGACATTTCTGCTTGTCCCCATACTTAAAGCCGAGCTCTCTTTAAGACGCTGCTTGTCCAGGACTAGCCCAGATAGCCCAAGAACAAACGAGTGACAATCAATGGCTGTGCCACTGCTGCAGGTTGGCTCAGAACGACATTGTCACCTCATTATGGTGACAAACCACTCCCAGCTGGGTGCACAGAACGGGCCAGAGCAAAAGCTCCAGCTGACACCCAGTCTGTTCACTTCCACCTGAGCTGAAGAATTTCATAACCCCAGAAATCATCTTAAACACTGCCAGGTGAGGGCAGGAGCCTCCCTGACACAGGGGAAGGGGGGGACGTGGAGCACACACATTTTCACACACACACAGATGATGCTGGGGTGTGGATTTGTACATCTACAGGCAGACCTGGCCAGCTGATCCCTGCCAGCTGGCAGAAATCCCAATCCTGCTGTGCACAGCAGCTGCACATGGAGGGATGGATCACAGCACACGGGAGGCACTGCTCCACCACCAGTCAGGTTTCACTCAGCCTGAAGTCTTACTGATAGCTAAAGCCATGCCTAGTGTCCAAGTTCATTAATTAGTTCACTCCCTAAATCCAAAATATATTTTGTTTCTAAAAAAAGACTAATATTTTCACCTGCAAAATTGTTACATAAGCACAGAAGACATTAAAGGATTTTTAAAAACCCCCAAAAAATCCCAACCAACCAAAAAAAAAAAAAAAACCCTAATGGCTTTTATTAAACATACCAAAGTCCACTAGTGTGTTTAGGTGCTCTAAAAATAACTTTCTGTATATTACACAGAAGGTGTCCTGTTATCAAAAGATGTCTTAAATGATATCTCAGTTTGTCCTGGCTGTACAAATGCCCCAGAAATCCAGAGGAGCTGATCCTGCACAATCAGGTTTTGGAATTGGCAATAAAACTGGGAACTCTGCTGGGATGTGGTGGCAGGATTTAAACCCAAAATCAGCAGGAGAGAATAAACTGAATGGCTCTCTGAGCACCACATTGGACATGACCTGTACTGAGGAACAAAGTCACACAAACCTGCAAATCGTGCCCAGAAGGCACAACAGCCTAGAATTTCTAAATCTGTCCTCTCAGACACATTTCTGACAAATAACACCTCAGATATTTTTTAAGTTCACCATCTCTGCCTCAAGATAAGCGTCTTATTAGAGCTGCCACAGAAAACCTCTCTAATTCACATTTCCTAAAGGTCCAATCCAGACAACACCAGGAGGTCCAAACAGCACAAGGCAGATGTGAAAGAATACAGATCATTTCCCAAATCCTGCTAAGGTCAATAATTACACAATATTTTCCCTAACAGGTGGCCAACTGCCAGCAACCCTGCTGAAGGCAAGCAAGAGTTTGTGGCATCACCCTTCCCGGGGGGGAGAAACATGAGAAGGACAGGAATTTAATTTGCATTACCTCATCTGCACAATCCTCCCGAGCAACAGTGGCCCCAGCTGCCTCCTGCCAAGTAGAGAAAGCACTGAGAAATTCTGCTGGTTTTGGTCACTGAGGATCTGGGCTAGAGGAGCAATAATTAGAGTTTCTTTGTCATTCCAGGAGCCAGAACTCCAGGCTGCAAAATTACAGCAGAACCAGTCCTGCTTCATTCATTTTTATGCAAGAATCCAAACCTCACCTAAAACACAGGACCAAGTGTGATCCTGCTCACAGAGAATTCCTCCAAGTTAAAACCTTCATGTTTTCCTTTCCCCCAAATGAAAACCTTAATGTTTTGCCCTGTCCCAAATTAAAACCATCATGTTTTACCTTCCCCCAGCTTGGGGAAACGGCCAATACCGCCATAATAATAATGTTTGGCTGCCAGTGAGTTGATGTTTCTTAATCCCACTATTTTGCACAGCTCTGCCACTAATTAGACTTGTCCTTGACAAGATGGGACAAAAATGAACTTTTCAGTGCTACCCAAAGAAGGGATAGAGAGGGGAACTGTGACACTGTGCAGGTGTCCAGGTGACAACCACCACAAGAAATGTTACAGAGGTGAAAGTTCAGCCTCCTGGGGCGTTTTATTGTCACTTTGAGTCAGGGCT
Organism: Leptocoma aspasia; assembly: GCA_013399835.1. Taxonomy (NCBI): domain Eukaryota; kingdom Metazoa; phylum Chordata; class Aves; order Passeriformes; family Nectariniidae; genus Leptocoma; species Leptocoma aspasia. The sequence goes on along the minus strand of VXAX01004311.1, from coordinate 52,845 downwards.
CTCCCCTGGAGCACCTCAGCTCCAACTCTTCATTAACTCCAGTTCAACAGCCAGGACTCTGTGAGCTCCACAAGGACAGGCTGTGACCCTGATAATTCTCCCCAGGAACTCCTGCCCCTTCTTCTCCCATCCCCTGCAAAAGGCAGCTCTGCTCAGAGGAGGAATTCTCCCTGGCCCCAGCCCAGCTGATGAGATGCTCTGCCTTGCCAGGTGGAACACCCGGCGCAAAGCCCAGCGCTTCCAAGGAATCCAGGGAATCTCAAATCAACATTCAGCACAGATCCCTGCACCACAGCAGCTACATTATCTTGTGTGGCACATGCACCGTTCCCATGGCAACCAGCATCCTTCATCCAGCTCCATTATTTCGAGGTTTGAGGCTCTCAGAATCTCTGGTGCCCAAGCCACGGCTCAGAGCTACTTTGTGCTAATCAGCCTCAAGAACAGATGCAAGAAGAAAAGAAGAAAATGCAGCAAAGTCTGGTTTTTCTAATCTATCAGCAGCATGGAAAGCAAGAAGTGGCATGGGAAATAGAGTTCCAGCAGCTGAGGGGAAGGGACTCTTATGTAACCACCTTCATTAGGCGAGACTAACGTGCTGCAAATCCACTCCAGCCTTTTAATTCCACAAATTTAACAGCCTGCTCAGCCAGGTTGTTCACCAGGAACGGCTTTGTAATAGGTGTTAGGAAATAAAATCTCCCTGCACATCTATTGCAACGTTAATGCCTCTATAATTGATATCACACAGGTCTTTATTTTGAAAAAGGGCTCAGCTTGTAAGCACCAGCAGCATGGTCCAGGAAAATAATTTGATTTTGACCTTTTTATGATGTCTGCTATTAAAGTTTTAAAGGGCTATTATCAAAATGTATAATCTTTATAGTATAATCTATATTTGCTTGATATAAACGGTCCCTAGATACCTTAAGCAAGCTCTATCAATAGCACCATTTCTTTTTTTTTTTTTTTTTTTTTGGCATTTAAGCATTTCCACATCAAAGCATTACAGCAACCTCATTATGCTCTGCACAGCTTAATACAAAGTTTGTCTTAGTCACCAACCAGGGAATTTCAGGCAGAAAATAAATAACCTCATTTATTAAAGAGACCCTTGAAAAATCATCTCTAAGTTGCCAGCCCAGGGTTTATCCCTGGGAAATACACATGGGTCAGTAGGAACACACACAAATGCTTTGAAGTTGGAGGGTTTGAAGGCTCCTAAAAAGAGATGTTGAAATAAATACATAAGGCACTATGCCAGGAAATGTCCTTACAAGTGACAAAGGAGACCGACAGGCTGCTGAATTAAGCTGAGCTTAAATGTGCTCAGCACCTGTTGGGAAGAGCAGGGATTCTCTGAGTGTCCTGAGCAGCATCTCTGACAGCCACATTCCCTGTCAGGGCAGCTCTGGGGTCTTCTGGAGGTGAGCAAGGTCAAAACCAAGGTCAGTCATCCCCAGTGGGAGCAGGGAGATGGAGGGAAGCAGCTGTGCCCCTCTCACCACCCCCATCCCTCCCCAGAGCAGCACCAAAACCCAGTTTCCTGGTTTCTCATGGATTCAGACAGTGCAGGAACAGGGCTGGCTGAGGTGGGAGCCACCCTCCTTTCCTCTCCAGCCCCAAAGCAAACATTCCACCCCAAGCAGAGTCCAGGAGGGGTCCTGGCAGGCCCTGCTCTTCCGGGCTGGAGAGCTGGCATCACGCTCTGAATGCAATTTTCAGGCAGAAGCGATAAACACTGAAAACTTCTACAAGAAAGAAAACTCAAAAAAAAAAAAAAAAAAAGCCCTTTAACCTCTGGCTCGTGAATGTGCCAAGCACTGAGGGAAGGCAAGTGCAACACCAGTGGTGTGCAGCTGCTGCCAGGGGTCGTGTCTGGGTGCAGGGCACAACCCCAGAGCCTCGTGCCCTGCTGGTGGCCCTGCCCAGCCCCTGCAGCCAGGCTGAGCCCCTGCCTGCCCAGCCCCAGGGCTGCTGCTGCTGCCTGTGCAGCTGCCTGAGCTCAGCTCAGCACAGCAAAGAAAGCCATGGTCCCCATGCCAGGATGGAGCTCCCATAACATTTCAGTGGTGTCACACTGGAGCTGGAGGCACGCTGCTGCTCGGCCCTGGGACAGATTTGGAATTCTCCTCGTGTTCGACAACCAGCGAAATCAATGGAGTTTTATTCAGGCCATTTGTACCATTTAAGCCCACAGAGAAGCTTAACATATTTAATCATATAGCTTTCTTCCATTAAATAATTTGCCAGAGGAAAAGGCATGGAATTTTCCATCCACGCTTTCCCTTTGGAACGTGCATCACAAACGTGCACGGCTCCATTTTTCCTGCTCATGGGATGGAGAAACTTTGTTGATGACCCAGGAATGCTCAAACTGCTCAAAGTGCTCTCCCTTTTTGTGTGCTCCAACCCAGGGGAGGCTGTTTCCTTCCAGGGTCTGTGTCACCCTCCTGTACATGACCAGCAAGGGATGCTAAAATGTGAATAAAATGGGACTGGGAGGTGAAGGAAGCAGCACATGCAGCTGAGGAAGATGACATTGTGTTACCCTGAAGCCCATCTGCTAAGCCAGAGAGGATCTAGCACACAAGAGCAGCAGGATCCTTGAGGAATGATATCTTTTTTCAGAGATGTTCAAGCCCTGTTCAAATAATCCCAGTGAATTTTAATTTCGGAAGGTTAGATAGTCCTCAGAATTTTCTCTAATTGCATATTCCTCAGAATAGACTCCTCTGGTTGCTCTGTAATCAAATCATAATTAAAGCATCTGTGTCGTTTTATCCATCCCTTCCTGCTATTTGTAACATTTACAGAAGGCAACAAAGATGCAGAATGCAAAATTTCCAGCACCAAGGCTGGGCAGGAGCAGTGCAATAATGGGGATTTGTGCTGCTGTGCCTGTCTGAGTGTCTCCTTAGGCTTTCCTTGGCCTTTAAAAACAGCCCAGGAGGAGAAGAGCACCGAACAGTGCCCCCCTTGTTGTGGCCGTGTTTTATTCCCGGGATGTTTGTTTTTAACCAGCTGCCTGCTGTCATCCCAGCTCCTCCGGGCAAACAGGCCTGGGGGGAGGCACAGGGGGCTGCACTTAAGGGAGGTGTTAAACATCAACATCACCTTGGCAGGAGAGAGCATTTTCTCTTTGGGCACCGTGGCAGTTGTTAGATGAGTCTCCACTCATCCAGGAAAAAAAGAAAAGAGTCTCCAGATGAGTCTCCACTGCTTTCCAGCCAGGACATCCCAAATTAAAGCAACCAACAGCAAAGTGATTCCCTGAGCTTTATCACAGAACTCAGAGTAACTAATTGGATTTTTGGTGGTACCCTTTGCCTTCCAGAGCATCTCAGAAGTCATATTTCAGACGAGAAGTGTTTCCATAAACTTTTCACCCACTGCTGTGAAGTGAGCAAACCTCTCTGGGAAAAGAGTTTGCAGTTGGAGTTTTGTCTGCTTTACTTCAGAAAGACAGGGGGGGAAAAAATCATAATTCCTTGCACAAGCAGAGTTCAGGATCAGACTGGGAACATTTCCTTAGGATTTTGTAGTTTGTATTAACAAGAATGCATTGATTGGTAAGTGAAAGCATCTATTTCTCAAGAGAAAATTTTATGAGGTATTTAGGCACCACTAACACCATTTTTTCTTCCATCCTAGATTTTAGTCTTGTTACACAATTTTGTAATGCTACAGAATGAACCTCAGCTGTGTAGGCATCACTTGATAAACTCCTGAATAAAGTATAAAAAGTACTGATTTTTCACTGTATGTTTTTCATTGCAACATCATTCTAATGAAACATTCAAATAATTGTTATTTTGCACAGAAAACATTCCTTTACACAGAGGTTACTCTAAGCACTTCAGACTAAAATCAGCACTGAGTTTGCACTCAACATCACTTTCCTTCTGAAATATAACATATAGATAAATATCAAAACTGGGATCAAATCAAAATTTTCCATCTTAACAATTCACTGTAGGAATAATTTTTAAATAACTTCTATTTTTGGACAGTGAATCCTTTCAGAACCGACTTTGAGTGGAAAAGAAATTTTGGAAAAATTGGTATCTCAGGCTCCTTAATTTAATTCTTAAATAGAATTTTCATAGCTATTGGGTAATGTTAGCTACAACATCTGGGGTGATTTTTTCATTTCAGGGGGTGTTTTATTTCACTGGCATTGCTGCAGATCACTGGGATTGCTGCAGATCATTGGGATTGCTGCAGATCATTGGGATTGCTGCAGATCATTGGGATGGCATTGCTGCAGATCACTGGGATGGGATTGCTGCAGATCATTGGGATGGGATTTCTGCAGATCATTGGGATTGCTGCAGATCACTGGGATTGCTGCAGGTTATTGGGATGGGATTGCTGCAGATCACTGGGATTGCTGCAGATCACTGGGATTATTAATTACTTTATTTCCTTGTTTATAAGGGACAAATCCTGCCCATGTTCTGTCACATTTTTCTCCATCAATAAAGAAGATCCAGCTGTAGATGAATTCACTCATCACATGACACATTTCAAATATCCAACTGCCAGTCTTGCCCTTATAAAAGGCTCACACAGGTGGTCTGTTAAGATGTTATAGATATTATTTTCCTCTTAAAGGTCTACATTTAAAAAGCAGAAAAGCGAATCCAGTAATCCAGTTGGTGTCTCGTTCTGTCCTCACGCAGAGCTGAGGATGGGGGCAGAAGGTGGGGCTGGAACGCTGGCTCTCCTCACCCTGACAGCCACAGGACTGGGGGACAAAACATCTCAGTTGGGTTCTGAAGCAGACTGATTGTGGTTTAAAAACGTAAAGGTTGAATTTCTCATTGCTGTTGGCACAACCAGAGACTCAGCTGCCTGGTCTGAGCTTTGCTGAGGCTCTGCATGAGCTGAGCCTGTGTGTGTGAGCACAGCCCTGTCCCTCTCTGTCACCTGCTCAGAGAGGTCAGGAATGCTGCAACATCACCCCTGCCCTGCCAGCTCTGGGGAGGCTCTGAGGTGCTCTGCTTTATGTAACCAAATGTGTCACCACATCCAAAGCACGACCATGCAAATGTCACAGCTGACCCTCTAACATGCACTTGGAATGCACAGATTTATCCCCAAGTCCAAACTCATTTCTCATCTCCAACGTTCAAGGCAGGCATGAGTTAGAAGAAATCATGGTAAGTAGAAAATCCTAAGATAACTTGAAAAGAAATTGTCACCAAGGATTCTCTTCAGGGATAATATTTTTTTTTTTCCAAATCACTTGTTCGTAGTTGAGTCATCCCAGAAAGAATCTAAAGCTTGTGGAAATTTGTCACTGCGTGTAGTACGAGGAGTGCAGAACTCTTACAGATTATTTAGAAATTTCCCTTTTGCATCTGGAGCTTGGATTGCACTTACAGGGTGAATAGATTCAAACACACAGCCAAAAACATCTTCCCCCACCACCTTCCCACTCGTTCCCACTCCTCATGTTCAATTACTACTCTGTTAGACTTAATGCCACCAACACTGCAGTTCTTGAGCAGGAATAAAATCAGCAATCAGTGCCTTCAGTAAATACATTAACACCAACCCATCCACGCTAACAAATCATTGTTTACTTCTGAGATATGTTTTAGCAACCCACGATATTCATCAAGCAAGTGAGACTGGTCTGTGCAGCCTCTGGATGTTCTGAGACTGGCTCAGCTTTTCACTGTACCAAACAGAACTACACCTTCCACAAAACAAATGGAAACTGCTTCTTTTCTCCCTTTTCCACACGTGAAGCACGAAGGTTTGCACACCTAAAATATACACTGGCCTGTCTGGAATCTTTCAAACTCACTGTCTGTGGAGAGATTTATGATCACAAAGCTACTGAGGAGGAAAACTCCTAAAATTCATGCAGACTGTGCTCATCTGGACACACAGAATAAAAACCAACTGTAAAAACCAGCAGTCCCTGCTGATCATCAGCAAACGACACCATTTGTGCCTTTAACCTCAGAAGAAACCAAACCCATCCATTCTGTACACATTTCATACACTCTAAAGATTTAAAACTCTCTTGCAAGGAGTGCCCTGCGATGGCAGTGTTGCTATTAAAATCCTTCAAACTTACCAATTATGCTGCCTAATTAGAAAGGTAAATAAATTCTGAGCTGTCTTCAGAACCGTTCAATACCATTCTTAACATGGCAATTCCTGACAGATTTCATGCATTTACCATTAGAATTGCAATTTATTTTGGCAGCTGAAGCAGCTCCTGTTTTCTCTGTGCCCCCTGCAGCACCTCCAGCATTCAGCCTCACACATATTAAGTGACTTGATCCTCTTTGAAACCCGAGCCACTTTCACACCTGCACGCGAATTTAGTTAAGTCCGAGTTCTAAATCACTGCCCTCCATATCCAGAACTCCACATTTGAAACACAAGCTGCCAAGTTCCTCAGCTTTTGAAAGGACCAGGAGCAGCCACTGTCCCTTTAATGTTCCACCTCGTCTCCAAAAGAAACGTCTTTTTACTAGAGCTCAGTGTGATTCATTGGAATTTGCCAGGCAGGTCAGGAAATCCCCTGAAGCAGAGGAAGAATATTAAAGAGATGGGACATGTATATCAAATCTCATTACTGTTCTCTTCTGAGAATCAATCAGGTGAAAGGATGTGATGATGTCATTATGACATCATTGACTTTGGGATTAGCAATTCAGAGCTACTTAGCAACCAAAGCTGTCCAATACAGAAGTAAGAGATCCAGTGGAAAATGTTATCATCTGACCCACTTACTGCAAGATAAATATTTGTCAATGCTGGTTTCGAGACTTTATAAGAGGTGCAAAAACTTACGAACAGCCTTGTTTCAAGTGCAGGATATTTGAAATAAAACATCTCCTCTGAACCTTTTCCATTACTACCCAAGTGTATTCTTTACCCCATAACAGCTCATATCCATGTTCCCTTTCAGTCACCTTCTCCCTCACCTTCCCATAAATCTAAACCCCACAAATGCACAAAAAAAACCCCTTGTGCTAAACAGACTTTATTATTTTAAGAACTACGAGCTCTGTCAGAAACTCAAACCTCGTATAGTCAAGGGAGACTAATATAATTGCATCAAAACGCAAGCTTAGAAAGCATGCTTATTTCATTAAAGTAAGCTGAAAATATCCAGTTGACGAGCTCCGGTATCCGTCAGAAATTCCAACCAAAATAAAAAAGGAAAAGCTTTGTGCATGAAAAAGGAATTGGTCACGCTACTTCTGTGGCTATTTCTGGGACCTGAAAGGGTTTGATGCCCGGAATCTATGGCTGACCTGATTTTCTTTAAAGTTCACTCGTCTCCGTTGAAAATACAGTTTTAAACGAGTTCTAAAGCAACCGAGAGAAGCTCTCAGATGCACTGAAATTATAACTAAAGCTTTAAATCCATTACCAACAAGCCAGAAAGGGAGCACTGGGCTGACACTTCGTGTTTCCGCAGCCGCGCTCCGCCACGGGCGAGCGGAGCACCGCGACGCGTTTGAGGAGCAAACGAAAGAAAATAAACCACTCCGCCTTCTGCAAAGAACTTTTATTATCGGGCCGAGCCCGGTCCAGCTTTCCACAGCGCCGAGAGCCCCGCGCTGCCGTGAGCGCCCGCGGAGCCCCGGACCCCGCACCGCCGGGCTGTGCCGCCCGCACGGAGCGCGCAGCGAGCGGCGGAGGCTCCGCAGAGCCCGGCACGGCTGCCCGAGCCCCCGAGCGCCGGCTCAGCGCCTCCCCGAGCCCCGGCAGCCGGCTCCGACAGCCGGCTCCGACAGCCGGCTCCCGGCCATCGCCGCCGC
>VXAX01004311.1:29569-44757 GCA_013399835.1 Leptocoma aspasia | reverse complement strand
CTGGCGGGTCCCCTCGGGGCTGATGGATGCCCCTCCGGGCTGGCGGGTTCCCTCGGGGCCGGCAAATCCCCGCGGGAGTGGCAGATCCTTCTCTGATGGATCCCCTTGGGGCCAGCAGAGCCCCCTCAGGGTTGATGGATCCTTTCGGGGATCCATCCCCTTGGGGCCGGCAGGTCCCCTCAGGGCTGGTGGCAGGCTGAGCCCCCGTGTCGCAGGGCCGGGTGACACCTGTGGCCAGCTCACGCCTTTCCCCTCATCCTCCTCCGGGCAGGCTCGAGGACCGTGCCCGGCAGACCCAATCCAGGGATCTGGTGCCCTCAGCTGGTTCCCCCCCAGCCCCAGTGAACCAAAGTTGACCAGAGAAGTTGAGAATGGCAAATCTGGAGAGCTGAGAGCTCTCTGACCGGGCCTGGGTCACGACTGTGGTATTTATTTCAAACAGGAATGCTTAGGACTGTGTTGTGAATGTGTGGAGACACAGATGTGTTCCCAAGCCTCCTGAAAAATGTGGCCAAAATGGTCTTGTTTCTGTGTCCTGCTCAGTTTGGTGCTCCCTTTGTAAGATCAAAGTCAGCCAGGGACAGGTAGGGTCACCTGAGCCACCCTAAGGACAGCTCCAGCCCAGGCACCCAGGGAAGGTGAAGAGCAGGGAGAGGAAACACTAAACTGAGCAGGAATGTCACAGCCCAGGGGACAGAGCCCAGGGAACACCTGCTGGAGGGTGTTGCATGATGGCTTCTCCTGCAGCAGGATTAAAACCACCCTCACAGTGATGGAATCAATCTTGTCTCGTCCTGTGCCTCATTGCATGAGAACAGAGCTCAGAAAGTGATGTAATACTCACTTTAATTTTTGTGTTAAAGTGCGCCAAATCGGTAACAAAACCGGCCACATGAACTGCACTTTCAAACACATGTTGAGTCAAGAGGTATGGCCTCCTCCTTTCCATCCCAAACAGGCCTGAAGGGTTTTTTACTTTTATTTACCCCATCAATGGATCATGAACCCATCCCAGTTGTTTATTTTCTCAATGTCTACATTGCTCGGTGTGAATTTAAGGATGATGTGTGAACCAATGTTTAGCACATGATGGTCACAGAGCAATAGGAACATAAACACTGATGGTTATTAGGACATAAAGATCAGGAGGGTACATCCCATAAAAAGGGCTAATTGCCATTTCCAAACCCAGCTAATTGTGCAGAGGTTGCCAGATTGCTCAAAATCTTCAATGACTTGCTCCCAAGCTTTAATGGAGAAAACATGTCAGCAGAGTTTAACTCTGTTGCCCATTAATTACAAAGATTTATGATTGACTTATGAAAGATTTATTTATGCTGAGAATAATTGGATTGTCCTGTAATCCACCATAATAATCAGGAATTTTCTTTGCCCATGTGGCTTTGAAAGGTAACAGCTAATGATATTTGAGCTGATTTCTACAGCAGCAATGAGTAACTCCTATCATTACTTCAGGCTTATAGATTTTGCTACTGATTAGCACTTGATTAGTCCTTGTCTTCATCATAGTGCCATTGTCCTTGCATTTGGGTTAAGGATTGGTGCTGATTGACTCAGCTGTTTTAAAACACAGGATATATTCAGTTGTTCAGAGCTGCTCTCAGAGCAGCACATTTTGCCTCTTCCTTTTCCCTCGAGGCTGGATCTGGAACAGGAGAAATGCCTTTCTCTGGGCTTGGACATGCCATGAGCTCTGGTGACACTGCAGTGGGGCTTGCTGTCTTCTGCCTCTGTGGCAATTTGCTGTAGATAGGTCAAAACTACTGGAAAAGGTCAAGACTACCTGACCCGGACACTGGCAGCCATGGGTGGCACCACTTCTCACATTTTTCATGCAGTGCTTGAGCCTAGGTGTATTTATACTGGAAAGCTCCAGTCTGGGAGAATAAATTGGCATTATTTGTGAGGGAATTAAGGGAATAAATTACACTAGCAGCCACCAAGGTGCAGACCAAAACCCCCAGAACCCTAACACAGTGGGTCCCAAATCCTGTGACCTGCATTTCAGCACTGCACCTGTATTAAGACAGAAGATTCCAAGACCGCCTGAGTTCAGTTTGGTCTGATCCATGAGAGATTTGAAAATCTAAGATATCCTGTCGTTCTGATATTAGAGAACAAGTCTTAGGAGAAGGAGCTGTGGGGGCTGGGATGGTTTAGCCTGAGAAAAGGACCTTCTACAACCTCCTGAATAGAGGGAGATGGAAGTCAGTCTTTTTTCCCCAAGTAACAGGGGATAGGACGAAAGGACACAGCCCCAAGTTGTGCCAGGGAGAATTTGGAATGGAAGGAGCCTGTGCTGTGTTTTGGGGGCAGTGCCATAATCCCTCCCTAAGCCTTACCTGCCAGGAGAGCTGTGACATGGTCCAGTGGAAAGATCTGTTTGAAATTGGATGTCACACTGCAATTCATTGACTTGAGAAAGATCTGCAGCTCTTCCATCCTAACTCAGAGTTCTGGGGGCTTAGAAGGCCCAGAGAAGTATCCAAGCTACCTTCAAACAAACAGCCACAAGATCAAGGCAGGGATTTCAGCACAGGCTCGTGCTGCTCTGGGTATCTACAGGTGGAACCCTGTCTGTCCCCTGAATGTCCTGATTTGAATTCCTTTGTGTGCTGCAGAGTTCCTTAAAATATCTGAAAGGAGCTCCTGTTGCAAGCAGCTCCTGTGAGGGAGGAAAACTCTGGTTTCCCCCGAGTTTCCCCCAGATTATTTATAAATGTGCCAGGCTTCTCCTGCTGTGTTGGCAAGCTGGTGACTCAGAAGCACAAATCTCAGGGAATCTGTTGGATGGAGGCAGGCCTGGCTCCTGTGGGGTGTGACTGGGTGCTGGCTCCCCTCAGGGACATTTTGGGGTGGCATGGGTCTGGCTGTGGGTGCTAATGAGAGAGAGAGAAGTCTGGAGCATCCCACTGCCAGTTCAATGAAAATACCTCAGACTCCATGTGGGACAGGGCTGCTCACAGGAGCAGGAATTCAGTGTCACCTGGACAGTCTTGGCAAGAAAAGTTACCCAGTTCTCTCTTAGATATCTAAGGGAATATTGAGGGTTTGAGGGCTGAAACCCTACAAATCTTTTCAGCTGAAAAATGAGTGTAAACTGGAATCTGCTCCCTGCAGGTCTGATGAAGACAGCAGTGGCACTGACAAGCACAAAGCACCTCAGCACTGGTTCTGGCAGGTGCAAGGAGTGCTGTTATCTCTGTGTTTGCAGCAGTTTTCATGCTGCTGAACCCCTGCAGCTCCAGTGCTGTGCTTGTGATGCTCTTCTAGGTGACACATAAACAGACTGGTGCTTTGATCCTTCCATTTGTCAACTGCTTAAACAATTCCAGAGTGGCATCTTTTATCCCAAAGGTACCTGCTTTTTCTGCCAAAAGGAAAACACAGCCTTGTGGTCAGTATTGGTTGTTTCTTGGTTTTGCTTTTTGTTGTTTTGACATTGTTGCTTTTGATGTCTGGAGATCAGGCAGGAATTTACTCAGAGCAGATAAAGATCGTGCCCTGAATAATGGATCAGATTCGAGCAGAAACAATTAGCTTTTGCTGCTGATAATTTGCTAAATTGTCAAGGCTGGTGGTCATTGTGGGCTGCAAGTGCTCAGATTTGAGTTCAGTGAGGTGATGGTCAGCCAGGACTTGGCTAAGGGATGTCACCCCACAGGTGTGACACTGCTGCCTGAGCAGAGAGGTGCTTGTAGGGAAGGCTGGAAGGGGATCCAGTGAACCCCAAAGTCCTGGTCAGCATTTTTCATGCAAGGCCCTGTACATGCTGTCTGTACAGCATTCCACTCACACAGTTTCCATCTGAGAGTAATACTGCCAAATATTCCTGTTGAGTTTTCCAGAGAGCCTTTATTCCATGCCCTTCTCCTTGCACAGAGAGGTGTGTTCAGGAGAACAGGGCCAATCTTTCCAATCTTCAGTTCCAGTCTTCCTTCAGGAGCAGAGCTCTCTCATGGAAGGGGCTGTGTTGCAGAGGTTAAAGAACACCCATCCCCATTTGAACTTGTAATTAAGCACAGCATTTGGCCAACGTTTTATCAAGGGCTCTCGGAGCCTTTGGGATGAAATATGCTATTATGATTGTAATTTGCTCGTAATTATCTGTTGATTAAAGCCAGCAGGAATGTGTGTCACTATCCACAGCTCCCTGTTCACGGGGTCAGGCAGCAATGAAAGCTTTCTGCTGCTTTGGGACAGTTGGGTTTGACATGGAAATATTTCAGCTGTTACAATTGAACTGGTACTCCTCATCCCTTGTGTGGGGGTTTATTGCCATCACCTCACCTGCTAGGGCTGGGACACAGCAGGACCTGGAGCTGTTGAGGTGGGGATGCAGAAAGGGCCACAGCCAGAGGAGATAACAAGGAAAGATCTGAGCTGTTTTCTAGAACTGGTTTGGCTGCCCAAACTCCCCCAGGCAGTGCTGTGGAGATCTCTGTAGTTGACATCTCCACCAGCAGCACCCTCTGTGTTTATTTTGGCTTTGGGAGGACCACAGGCAGCCTCTGCAAGCTTGGGCAGTTTGGAGCCTGATCCAAATTACCCCAAACTCAGTGGGAGAAAGTTTCCTGTTGACTTTGACAATGGTTTTTGGAGCAGGTCCCTGGTGATGACTGCACTGGAGCCCAGCCATGGTGACTCTGTTAGAGCTGTGATTTGGCCTTGACAGATGATGAGAAATAATCTAATGGTTATTACGGCACTTATTTCTGCATTTCTATAGCATTAAAAAGCATTCATAAGGCTTTGTTGTATTTTTACATCTCAAAGAAAGAAAGTTGGCTTGGATTGTGTTTTAAAAAATAGCTTACATCTGTCTTGGCTCCACAGAGCAGTTATTGGACTTTGACAACAACTGGAAGGGATATAAAACTTGCACACAAGGAGAGGGACCAAGTATAGCAGGAACAAAAGACTTGAACCTCTCATCACAGCATTGAGCCAAGGGAGAAAAGGGACTAAAGAGGCCTTGTGTGGCTGAGGAAGTGGCAAAAGCCAGCTTCAGCAGGGACAATGGCTGGCAAAGCTGCTGCCAGGGCCAGCCTTTCCTGTTGTCCAAAAAAAGTTTTCAAAATTTCCCCTTCCAACCCACTCTGCTTCAAAGCAGCCCCTTGCATTCAGACTGGTTCTACAGTTTATTGATGTAGTGAGGAGATTATTTTTCAAATGCAGTTAACATTATTTTCATCCTGCAAGCCATGTCGGACTAATCTGGGACAAGCTGTGTTTGTTTTTTTTCCTCCTGGTAGAACAGTGTGTTGGGCACTTTTTGGAAGCCAGAGGACCTTGCTGTCTAGGAAGATGTCGCACAGAGGTGGCCGCAGCCACATGTCCCACAGCCCCAGTGCCATGAAAATTCTAGGGAGAAAATCTTAAAAAAATCTATAAAATTTGTTCATAGCAGGAAAACAGAAAATCTTCATGGACTCAGTGCAGGGAGAGGTCTCTCCTCAAAGTCACGGGAAGAAGAGGACAGTTCCACATAGGATTGGTTTTTCTACCTTTAAATTCCTTTTTAGGTCGTCAGTGAACAGCACAAAGGGATCAGAGAGACCTCAGACCTTAGTCCACACAAAACACATCGTTTGAAATACACAATTTCCTGATTGCAGGGTGCTTGTGCCAGGATTTGGGCTTGTGCAGACCCTTCTTTATTATTTTTCCCAAAATCTTTCAGAAGCAACTGTTTCAGGCACTGAAAACTGGAGGAACCCAAAGGGCTTTGTACTCAATTCATTGATTATTGTCCTCTGAGGGTTTATTGCATCTCATCCGTGGGAAACGGGCTTAGGAATGCACCTAGTCAATTGAGTGAGTTCTTTTGTACCACTTAATTGAATCTCATCAGCATTTCCTCCTGGTTGTGCAACTGATAGCAAGCTGTGTTCAGGCAGTGTGATTTGCTGAGGAGAAACTTAAACTTTGTGTGTGTGTATGTGTATATATATATATATTGTGTGTATATATATATATATCTATATATCTTGGTGTGAATGAGGTTTGCATTCTTGCTCACACAGAGGGGAAATAAAGCACTAAAACCCTGGAAGGATGACTGCAGAAGCATCAGATCCATCCTCCACCTGCTCTTGAGCAGGTTTAAGAATGCAAGAAGCAACATTTTATTCCCTCTGTCAAGGAGATGAAAGCAAACCTCCCCTCCCTCCTGCAACACTTCTCTACATCCAAGTTTTTGGTGCACCTTGGAGATGAAGGTGGTGTTTGTTCAATGCATGACTGACAAATCTGCCTCCAGATTTCACACCTCGAGGAGTCGGTTATCATCACCACCAAAAAAAAAAATTGAGTTCTTCTCTCAAAGCATCAATGCATTTTTATTTTTTTAAAGATACAGTAAGGCAGGTGATGCAAAGGATTACAAACTTTAAATATAAGAGTTTCTGTTTCAAACCAGTTTGCTGGAAGGAAAGGAGTATCCCCAAGTACATATCTGAGCATAGGGACTGATTTTCAGAGACAAGGGGGTTTCTAGGGTTTAAATGTAAGGGACTGTGGCACTGTTTGGGAGAGCTGTGTGAATAAGAGAAATGAGAAGGAACATTTCTGCCACCAGGTCAGAGGAGATGTCTAGAAAGTGCCAGATAACTGAAACCAGGACAATAAATGGACTCTCTGTGAGGTCTGTCTTATTCAGCCAAACAAAACTTGGATCCTTCTCTCCAAAGAATTGAGGTAATGTCATCCCCCACCTATCTCCTAATGAGCTCCCAACTTAAAATAATCACTCACATCACAAATCTTTAACAGCCCTTGGAAAAGGGAGTCCTCAAATCTGTGCCAATCTCTTTTTCCCCAAAACCCACGTGAGCTGTGCTGTGTGAACTTGTTGATGTGCAGAACTGAGTAACACTCAAAGCAATGCTAGACACTCAGAGGAATGCTAAAAATGCTAAAAATATCCTCAGTTATCAACCAAACACACCAACATATCTGCTTGGAAAGAGATTAAAAACCATCAGAGATTTAATTCAGGCTTTACATTGGAATTACCAGGACAAACCCTTCCCCAGTGGAAATTCTGCCATCATCTTCTGGTAACTGGATACCCTCATCCATGTGTCAGCCTTAATGTCAGTTTGAAAATACAAATATTAAAATATTAACAATGATTTTATATGCAGAGACATTTAATGGACTTATTGCCATTTTAGGAGCCTGCCAGCATTTTGTGTTTTCTGCTGGCACTGTGACTGCATTCAGGGGTGTGTTTGCAATGTCTCTTCAGGATAGTCAGGCAAATTCATTAGTTCTAGCTCAGTAGTGCAATATTTCCAGTATTTTGATGGGGTTTTTTTATGACTCCTTCTCTAGTGTGGTTTTTTTCATCCTGTAGGATGTGCAAACAACTTTTAAAGTCACCTGCAGGCTCTGGATTGCCAGCAGCCCCCTGTTCCAATGGTGCTGTGCTCTAAAGTTTGGCAGCAAGTCCCTTAAAATCTCCTCTGTGCCCTGGACTTTGTGTCTGAATTGATTTGGCTTTTTCCCCCAAGGCAATAAACACCAGAAAGCAACGGGGAGCAGTTCCCTGTGAGCCTGTGGCTACTAAAATGCTGGCAGCAGTGCCCTGGGAGGTGCTGTGCTTCAGAGAAAGCCAAACCAGGTCCTGGTGCTGTGGTAAAAGTGGTTTTTGTTCTTCCTTTCACAAGAGGAAGAACATTGAGCCCAGGTGTTCTGGCCTTATTCCACCCCATTCTGCCTGCCCCAGGTTTTCCCTGCAGCTGTGATTGCTCCCCATGTCCTGCTTTTGGCTCAGAGAGAGTTCATTTTCATCACAGTTCCTGGCATGAGGCTCATTTCTGAACTTGTGGCCAAATTTTGACAACATAGGGATGTTCAAATCACTGGTGAACAGCACTTCTATATTTACACACTTTTATATTTACACACTTTTAAATTTACACTTCTCCGCTTCTGAGCCCACCAGAAAGGAAATTGGGGGTGCAGGAGAAATTGGGAGGGGGCAGAGCCAGGACAGCTGATCCCAGATATCCAGAGGGATATTCCATGTCCTAGGGCATCATGCTCAGCAATAAAAGCCAGAGAAAAGGAGGAGATGGAGTGAGAAATGTTCAGAGCTGTGGTATTTCTTTTCCCAATAAAAATTGTGCAAGATGGAGTTCCGCTTTCCTGGGAACAGCCAAACATCTGGGATACAGGGAATGAACTCCTTGCCCTGCTTTTTTGTGCACTCAGCTGCTGTCTCACCTCTGAAACTCTCTTGTTCTCAGTCTTTTTCTCCCTTTGCTGCATTGATCCCAGTCTGCAGGGTGGGAATGCCACAGCAAAGCCACAATTCCAACTGAGGACTGTGTGGATCCTGATGCCTTTTTGGGCTACCTAAAACCAGAGGCCAGACAGAATTTGGGGAATAAAAGGCAGTTCTATTTATTGAAGGGCCTTCAGGTACATTTTGGGCAGACAAAGCCCCCCAGGGCCTACACCCAAAAATGGACCATGGCTCACGGGTTTCACACTTTTATAAGTTTGGGCCATTTGCATATTGGGGGTAAATCTTCCAATTCCAGCTGCAGGTAATGAAGTCATTTAGGCCAAGTTTGCTCCCCCAGCTCCCTTTTGTTTCCATCTCTCAGGCCTGAGGCAGTGAGGGGTCCTTGACTGCCAGGCCTGGAGAGGAATTGTTGTGTCTGCCCAAAATGGGAAAGCAGCAGCTGCCACTGTGTGTGGAGTTCAGAGTTATACACTAAAGAGCTGCAGGATTGCAAATATATGGAAAATATAAAAGCTGAAATCCTAAGGCATCATTCCCACTGACACTCAGGAAGTTGCTGCTTGATTTGGAGTAAATATCAGCTACAAGGGGGATTTTGTGCTGTGGTTTTTTCCTCTCCCACACGTGTGATTGCTGTGTGAGGAAGTCCCAGCAAGCAGGAGCACACAAAGCAGGGATAAAAACAGGCACTGCCACTTGGTGCAGCTCCTGAGAGTGGCTGCTCAGCCAACATGACTTTGAGTTTGAGGTTTATGTGAGCAACATCTACAAGGGAGGAAGTGAACTCCAGCAGCTGGAAATATATTTTGATTGCACTCTGATTAATTTCCTGGGGAGAGGGTGAGACGCTCTCGTTTTGCAAATATGTGGTGCAGTATTTTTTGTCCTTCTCTGAAGTTTTCCAAGCTGTATCCTTGCAAAGACATTGAAGTCCTCCACAATGGGTTTTCAGTTTCAGTTTATTTTGGGACCTAACTCTAACCCCAAAAATGGGATATTTGTAGACATTTTATGTCCATTCTAATGATCTCTTTTCTACTGGCCGTGGGTGTCTGATAAAGGGGAGCCCCCTTGCAAAAGCAGTTCTAAAATCAGTTTTAGCTGGAAGAACAGGAGGGAGAGGGGAAAAGCAATTAAGCAGCTACAAGAGAATTGATTTTCACTGGGAGAATAAACAAGTATTCTGTATTTCTCTGTTGAATTGTGTTCTACTGATGATGGTGATTGTATGGTCCCATTAGCACAGTGTCACATATTTTGCTGTCTGTATAAAGTTATTTAAAAATAATTTCATGTGTTGGAAAACTCCCAAACAAACACCACATGTGCACACACTCAGGAATACATATCCCAGCAGGAGTTAATGTTAAAAGCACACTGACAGCCAGCACTGCTTTTCTATGAATGGTAAAAAAAAAAAATCAGTTTTTAAAAGTCTCTCCAATCCTTACTCTGTAATTTCCTGCTCTCCACACACTCCAGGCCTGTAGCAGAGATGGAAAAGAAGCAGCAGCAGTTTGGAAAAGGAAATTTCTATTCCCCAGCACCATGACATGACTGCCCCATCCTGAGACGGGAAGACAGAGATGTACAAAGAGCAAGTGAGGCACAGATGTGTGAGGAATTCTCCCAAAGTGACACCATAAGATGTTCCAGGGCAGGAGCACTCCTGACTGGAATTTGCAGACAGAAATGTTTGTGTCTGTGCCTGTGCAGACTTCATGGAGCATGAACAACCTGACAGCCACAAACTGGCTGTGCACAACAAGGTGTAACCCCTGCCTAAGGTTGTAAACCCTGTAAACCTGGTTTAAGCAGTCTTGAAACACTTCCAAACTCACCCACAAGTTTTTGAGTATTTTCTCTGACTTTCCTTATCAATACAACTCCCTTAGCCTCACCCACCACAGCCAGAGTTGGAGTTCAAACACTTAAAATATAGATTTGATGGGGGTGTCCCAGCAGCTGAGTTGTGGGGAAAGAAATGTCTTAAGGACCAGAGAAGCCATGAAAAAAATGCCATGAATTTCACCACAAACACCATAAAAGCAGCCAGCTCTTCCCAGGCCTGTTTCATCTTTCTCCCTCCACACACACAGCTCCTACTCGCAGCTGGGACCCCTCCTCTGCTGTTATTAACAATTTTAAAGTCATTTAAAAATCACCAAACCGTGTTCCTACAACCCAAAATATTCTTTGGCTCCACCCTGCAGGTTGTTCCTGGCCCTGTGGGATCCAGCATGGATTGTTTGGGTTTGGGAATTCCAGCATGGATTTAATGGATTGTTTGGGTTTGGGAATTCCAGCATGGATGGCATGGATTGTTTGGGAATTCCAGCATGGATGGCATGGATAGTTTGGGTTTGGGAATTCCAGCATGGATGGCATGGATTGTTTGGGAATTCCAGCATGGATGGTATGGATAGTTTGGGTTTGGGAATTCCAGCATGGATGTCATGGATTGTTTGGGTTTGGGAATTCCAGCATGGATGGTATGGATAGTTTGGGTTTGGGAATTCCAGCATGGATGGCATGGATTGTTTGGGAATTCCAGCATGGATGGCATGGATTGTTTGGGTTTGGGAATTCCAGCATGGATGGCATGGATAGTTTGGGTTACACAGCAGGGATTTCAGAGCTGTGTGGGTGGAAATTCCAGGAAGTTTCCAGAGGTGGCATTTCCAGCAGTCTCAGCCATCCACTGCCCCTCTGACTGGTCCCAAGCAATCCAGGGAATGCCCTGGCAGCTGATTTCTCCAACTCATGGCAATTCCATGGCATGGGACACGCTGTGGATGCTCCATTTACTCAACAGCTTCTCCACTGCCTTAAATCACACTTGGAGTTCCTACTTAAAACTCTTTCCTTACTCCATTCTACAAACAGATTTCCATCCCTAATGGGCATTTATTCCAGTTCTTGCCAGGGAAGCATCAGTGGAGCAGTAGCTGTAATGCAAACTGAAGTTATTAGTGAGATAGAAAAGCCAAGATTGCTGAAATTTGTGATTTCAGGTGCCTGTCCTCAATAAATGGGAAAAGGATTTCTCTCTGGGAAATGCTGAGCAGTAGTGCTCTGGAAACCTGGTTAGTCTCTCAAATTGAGCACCCAGAATTACCAAGTTCTTTTGAAAAGGTATCCCATGTCATTTTAGAAAGAGCCAAAAGGGCTTGTAGGCTTTGTTTTATGTCTTTTTGAATAAGGACTTCCCAAAAGTTCAGATGCAAAGTGGTTGTTAAGAATTATTTGAGGAAATCAGAGCACACCTTATTAAAATTTGTTTTTAGCAGGAAAATAGAAGTGTTTTCACCACACTAGAGAGGTTGCCAGTGTGAAGATAATTTCTGCCTTGCTCTGATAAGAACATTTAAAATAAAAGTCCTGTATGTAAGAGATAAGTTGAAAAAACCAAAGCTGATAACATTAATTAGCTATTCATGTAAAGAAAAAGGACACAGAAATTGAACACAAAAATATGTTTGAGATTCCAAACTGTTTTCAACTTTTTAAGAGCTGGTGTAAAATCCTCATGAGACTGATTTGTTTGAAGATAACTGATATAAAAACGAGCAATGGAATTCTGGGTTTGAAAGTCAAAGAGTTTGGGATTGATCCTAACCCTCAGAGAGATAAACATGGTCTATCTTACACTGTAATTATTTGTGCCCTTACCAGTGGGCAGGAACACACAAAAGTCTTGTAAATCCAAAGCTGTAACTTCAAAAGATTTATGGTTTCCTTGGGAGGATGAGGAAGGGAATGGAGGCAGCACAGCTGTTTCTGCAAATGCCTTCTTGCTCATAAAAAAGATTCAAAGAGAACACAAATTATATTTATATATTATATATAAACTATAGGTCCTGCTGTCCAGTGATGTTTGGAGCTCAGAATGATTTTGGCTCCTTTCAAACCTTCTTTTGATGGTATTTTAATTCTCTGCTGACTTTCCTCCATTCTCCTGCTTGTCTCTGATTTCATCAGCCATAAAAAACGGCCTGGCAAAGGCATGAGCTTTCTGAGAAGGTTAAATGTTGTCAAGCACCTGCTCCTCTTGGTTAATGTCTGCAGCAGTTTATTCCCACCTCCTAAAAATGCTTTTCAGTGTGTGATGGATGATGTCTAACAGCAGCTGTCAAGAAATCTCATCCCAGAACACAATAAATATTATTCACCCTCCCCTAAAATGAAATAAATTCACCAGCTTCCCCTTTTCCTGAGGCTAACTGGAAACCTAACTCTGCTTTTGTGTGGGAAGCAGGATCAGGAGGATTCTGTGGCAGTGCTGCTCTGGATGGACAAGGATTTTTTCCCAGCTCACTTTAGTGTCCCCTGGCCTCAGAGGCGGCAGCATCAGCCAGGGAATGTCACTGCAAGTGTGAGTGGCTGCAGTGTTGCTGCCCTGGAGCTCTGCTGGAAAAGCTCAGAGACCAAATCCCCAGTCCTGGGCTGAGTTTGCTGCTTTCAGCAGTGATAACCAGCAGCTGCCTTGATTTTACTCCCGGGCTTGGCCTTACCAAGGTGTCATTAGGAGAGCAACCAGGGTTTTGTGGAGAAGGAAACACTTCCCTGCCTGCCAGCGTCTTCTGGGGAAAATCTCTGTCAGGGCAGAGGTGGTGGCAGCTTCTTAAACAAAAAGTAGCAGCAAATCATCATCTTATTTGTGAGAGGTGCCAGTGAGGAGCTCTTTGATTCCACGTGGGTTTTGTGTCAGTAACTGTGAGCTCTGGAGATGAGTCTGAGGAAGGTGAGAGGTGCAGCTGCCCTGGAAACCTTGGCAAATATCAGCAGGCATTGGTAGGCAGTCAACATCCCTGCTCGTGGTTTGGACTTTGTGCTACACTACTCCAGTGTCCAACAGGATCCATGAGAGCAAAAATCAAAGCACTTTTAAAATTTAAAATTTATTTCCATCCATAATTATTTTGTAGGAAGTATCCTGAGCTCACCCCAGATTAAGGAGTAGTTTTAGATGAAACTCCAAGTTTCATTAATGAAACTTTGATTTGATTTGATAAAAGAAATAACCCAGTTCTAGCAAAAGCTGCTGAATGCTCTTCCCTTAAGGAAAATTGTCCTGAGGCTGGGTCCATCCAAGAGCTCTGTGTGTGGAAAGAAATAACACCACTAAACCAGTGTCACCTGCAATGCTGATGCTCTGCTTCACCTCTTTTGCCATCATATGGACTGGTTTCCTTTAGTCAAGGAATTTGGAACTGGAGATATTCAGCTGTTAAAAATATTTCAGTTTCCCCTTCGGTGATCTCAGCAGCTGCACACACAAATGCACTCACACGTGTACGTGTGACAGAAAAACAAATGTGAGAACGTGGTAGCTTTAAAAAAAATGTTGTCAAGGTTGAGAGTTGCTTTGTGGGTTTTTTGTTTGTTTGTTTGTTTGTTTTTTACTGGATGTCAGGAGTTTGTGAATTCCTCTCCAGATGTCTCAGCACTTGGGGGCATGATATAAATAAGGTGAGGGATGTTTTATATGGAGTAAATGGCTGGAAGAGCAGACTGCAAGAACAGTACCAGGAAAAAAACTCAAGAAATGCTAATCTGAGGGCTGTGAGCAAAACCACAGGAATATTTAAATTCAGCATCACAGTAGTAAGAAAATGTTTTTTGTTTGCGAGAGGCAGAATCACAAGACTTAATAATAAAGAGCAGTTCTGGGGTCCTGCCAGGCACTGCAGACAGCAGCAATCATCAGCCTTCCAATGGAGATGTTCTAATGATGGAAAGGTCATGTGGGTGCTCGTGGTGCCTCGTGCCTCACATCTGCACAGAGGCTCTGGAAGCTGCCCCTGGCACCCTGACAGCATTCCTGGAGCTCAGGGGAAGTGCCCAGGAGAATGGAAGCATTCGGATATTCGGGAGGATGATGTTCTGATTGCTCTGATTTTTGGAAGTGATGCTTCTTATTCATTCCCCAGTCAGCATCTCCTGGGAAAACACAGAGCAGTGAAATTAGATAACAAAAAACAGGCTAAAGAAATATAATTTGTAATGCTGGCTTCTTGCAGAACTGGTGAAGACACCCTGGTTTAGGTTTGGGGAGATACGTGAAATTATTTTCCACTGCAACAAATTCCAAATGCTGAAATCAAAACTGGAAATTTTCAGAGCTATCTTAAAAGGCTAGATAGGCATCTGCTATTCAAATTAATGGAATTATTTAAAGCAGATAATGTAGCTTTGTGTCTTGGAAGTTTTTCACTAGATCTCACAGATAAGAAACTTAGCAGTGCTTCATCCTTCTCTTTGAGTGTGCTATCAAGCATTTAAGGGTCTGTCATTTCAAATTCATTGCAAACCACCATTTTTAGTATAACTAGTAAACTGCTCCTCGATAATGTGGGCTGGGTCCCTTTGTAAAAGGGGAATATTTGGGCTTTACTTCAAGCAAGGCAGGTTTGGGCATACTTTGCTTTCAAAAGGACACATTCCCTAAGCTCTTTTGGAGCTGTCAGTTAAATGATTTTGTTTCTCTCCAGTCTCAAGGGATCAGAATATGGGTTCTGTACACGCAGCAAGGTGTTGAGGCTCCTCACAGGCACTGAGGGTTCTAAGGGTGAATTCTATTGGAGACCTGTGAGATTCAGAATGAACAACTGCAGGTGGGATAACACAGAACAAGTCAAAACCCCACCTGCTCCAACTGGATGTTCACCCTCATTGGTCCTGATATTTAAAAGAAAGAAAATTTGAGTGAATAGTTTCTCTTACTGTTGTTCCTGGGGAAATAGGTGCAGTCTGGAGCCCTGTAATATAAGCTTTGGGATAAGAGGATTGCTTGTCTGTACATTACTGGGGCTGGAAATGCAGTCCTAAGCCCTAAGTAATGAGATATTAGAAATCCTATTAGGAACCCTATGGTTAAACATTAAACAGGGATCCCATGGTACCATTG
>VXAX01004311.1:12550-29021 GCA_013399835.1 Leptocoma aspasia | reverse complement strand
AATTCTGTCTGGCCTCTGGTTTTAGGTAGCCCCAAAAAGCATCCAAGGGAGTTCCCATCGGTGATTTCAGGAACCTCCTGGGTTGTTCCTACCCTGCTCTGTGTCCCTCCAAGAGATGCTGGGCTGAAACCCCCTCAGGGATCCGGGTTTAAGGTGATGCTGCTCCTGAAGAGTCTCCCTGGGCAGATGGCCTGGAGCAAACCCCACTAAATGTCACCTGTCCTGCCCTCCCTCAGTCCTGATCCTTGGTGGTTCCTCATCCCTCCCCAGGTGAGCTTCATGGCACAGAGGGGACACCCATNTGTGAGATTCAGAATGAACAACTGCAGGTGGGATAACACAGAACAAGTCAAAACCCCACCTGCTCCAACTGGATGTTCACCCTCATTGGTCCTGATATTTAAAAGAAAGAAAATTTGAGTGAATAGTTTCTCTTACTGTTGTTCCTGGGGAAATAGGTGCAGTCTGGAGCCCTGTAATATAAGCTTTGGGATAAGAGGATTGCTTGTCTGTACATTACTGGGGCTGGAAATGCAGTCCTAAGCCCTAAGTAATGAGATATTAGAAATCCTATTAGGAACCCTATGGTTAAACATTAAACAGGGATCCCATGGTACCATTGAACAGACAGCTGCTACAAAGCCACCGAGGCAATTTCAGTGCCAAAGGCATCTCCAAGCTCACTGGCAACCGAAACATTCAGGAATGAATTTGGGAGCTAAACCCACTGAGCTCTGCAAGGAAAAGCAGGTGGGGTTGCTCAGTGTGTCAGACACAGGGTGAGGGATGTTCACAGAGAGAGGAAAGGAAAAGCTACTTTAATGTTGTTTTCGGGAATCGCTTTGCATAGCAGCCAGGGCTGCCCTTGAGCTGCACTTTCCCCCCACTGGGGAACAAGGTCCAGCCCAGCCCCTCTCCTCCTTTGGAGAAGGAGATTTTAGCTTTTGTATTTTCCATACATTTGCAATCCTGCAGCTCTTTAGTCTATAACTCTGAACTCCACACACAGTGGCAGCTGCTGCTTTCCCATTTTGGGCAGACACAACAATTCCTCTCCAGGCCTGGCAGTCAAGGACCCCTCACTGCCTCAGGCCTGAGAGATGGAAACAAAAGGGAGCTGGGGGAGCAAACTTGGCCTAAATGACTTCATTACCTGCAGCTGGAATTGGAAGATTTACCCCCAGTATGCAAATGGCCCAAACTTATAAAAGTGTGAAACCCGTGAGCCGTGGTCCATTTTTGGGTGTAGGCCCTGAGGGGCTTTGTCTGCCCAAAATGTACCTGAAGGCCCTTCAATAAATAGAACTGCTTTTTATTCCCCAAATTCTGTCTGGCCTCTGGTTTTAGGTAGCCCCAAAAAGCATCCAAGGGAGTTCCCATCGGTGATTTCAGGAACCTCCTGGGTTGTTCCTACCCTGCTCTGTGTCCCTCCAAGAGATGCTGGGCTGAAACCCCCTCAGGGATCCGGGTTTAAGGTGATGCTGCTCCTGAAGAGTCTCCCTGGGCAGATGGCCTGGAGCAAACCCCACTAAATGTCACCTGTCCTGCCCTCCCTCAGTCCTGATCCTTGGTGGTTCCTCATCCCTCCCCAGGTGAGCTTCATGGCACAGAGGGGACACCCATTCCTTGTGTCCCCTGCCTGTCCTTCCCCCATCCCTCATCCCAACACTGCAGCCACGGGAGCCACAGAAAATACAGAACCACAGAAAATACAGATTTACTCTGAAATGTCTTGGAACATGGACATGGTTTTCATTTTCTGCCCTCCTTCACATGAGAGAAAACTCTGCTGTAAGTGGTGGGATGGAAATACTTTCCCAAAGCCACCAACTCTCTCCAGACTCATCTTCTTTTCCAAATGTAGCCTCTTGTTGTCAGTATTGTCCTGTGGCTCTTCAGCAACATGTACACTCCTATTTTAGATGAACAAACCTTATAATCTTCAATTTCCTTAGACTGTCACAGATAATGAATAACTTGCTGCCTACCTGAGAGAAATATTAAAATTATTTGATGCTGTGTGGGATGAGCAGGAGGGGGTGACAGAAGGAGAGCTGATTTTGGCCCTGATGACTTTTTGGAATTCAGGTCTAGGCAGTGTTAAAATTTAACAGGATATTTGCCTGGATCTGTGGTGCAGATGGAGAGAAGAGTGTGCAAGGCTTTGATGGTGAGATTGAGGATAAAAAAGGGTCAGGAAGAGCAACCAGACCTCAACAGAGATCCCTGCCCTGGCTGGGATCCCAGGAAACCCAGGAGAAATAAACACAGATCTTTTAAAACATGGAGAGCAACCCAACAGAAAGTGGGAAGTGCCCTAAGTTTGGGGCTTTTTTTAATGTTTAGTCACAAATTCTCTGAGCATTCTCTGATCACAGCTGGTGACTGGACTGTGCTCAAATATATGGGACTCCAAATTCAGATGTAGATGCAAAAGCTGCCAGTTGACTCATTATAATACGATTTTTCTCAGCTCTGCCTGTATAGGACCTTGGGCTTTATGTGATGCCTCTGCTGGATCTGATTTTATTCTTCTTTCTGACCCTTTTCCAACCAGTTTTGGTTTCTGCCAAATAAAAGTTGTTATCACCGGGTTTTACCAATGCTTATGTATTACTTTGGAACACTGATAATTTCTCCTAAATTGAATTGTTATTCAGAATATGAAAGTCAGTGCCTGCTGAAAAAGAGAGTTTGACAAAAACAAGTATCTTTTCTTGACTGATGTTTAGATGAAAGGGGTTCTAACACCGTTTAAATGTCATTTTCTTACAGAAATATCCTATTCTTATTATTTATTGTAGCAGAAGAGGCCTAACCACATGAATAAGGTAAGGCATGCTGGGAGACCTAGTATCTTTTATTAGGCCAGATGATCCATCTGGAAAGGAGTCAAAGACTGTTTCTGTTTCAGGCCTGAAGCAGGAGCTGCATGCCCCAAACCCTGTTGTTTACCAATACTAGCAGCTGGTACAATAAAAATTATTGCCCTTTCCTCCTTCCTTACCTGCCTCAATTTTTTATTTCAGAGTCTTCAATGTGCTCTTTTGAATTTTAATTATTTTTTGCTGGAATTAGAAGAGAACAGGCTTTTTAAGAGCCAGATTCAGGATAGGATTTTAAAAATGGGAAGATTTTGTTCCGTTTAGAAGCAGAGCTGAAGTGCTGACACCTCACTGTCCTTCAGAGCAAGTCCTGCTCTTTTCACCTCAGTACCTGATTTGTCAGTGGGACAATCCCTAATATTGTCTTTTCTTCATCTTTACCAATAATTAGGTCCACGCTGATGGTCTAGGCTTTAGGGAACAGTCTTTGTGAGAAGAGCTGAGTCCAAGTGCAGGGAGATGGGATAACCCTCATTCTCCTGGAAGGGATGATGCAGGAGGATCAGAGCAGCCGCAGGTGAGCACCAGGACAAGCAAGGTGGACATTCAGGCCCTGCAGGCTCTTTTCTCCCAAGATTTTCTCTACCAGGTACCAGTTTTGGTCAGAAGAACCCATCCATAACATTGTCCATAAAAAGCCAGTCTGGCCCTTTGTTGCATAAACATAAGTTTTTTTGCATGTAGGTTTGCAAAAATTTTTTTTTCATAGGAAAGCATTTTTTATTATTTTTTTAATTCTGTAAAAGTTTTTATAAACAAAATTTTTGAGTTGTGTTTTAAAAACATTTAAATTTTTTTACTTATCTTTTAATATAAAAAATAAAATTTTTTCTTTCAACCTATGAAGTGAAAAATCATTATCACTAATTGTATAAACTATTCTAGCATTCCTTAAACAAAGCTAGAAGCAAAAACTTCCGATTACTCCAAGCTAAGCAAATAATAACCCAAATCCTTTAAATTATAAAGTCATATTGATGAATCATATTTAACCTTCTAATATTATTGTCAAAAGTCCTTTGTTACTACACAAACCACAACAATAACCCTTGGGTGGAGAACATGAAGATGGAGGAAAAGTGGACACTCAGGCCCTGCAGGCTCTTTTCTCCCAAGGTTTTCTCTACCAGGTACCAGTTTTGGTCAGAAGAACCCATCCATAACATTGTCCATAAAAAGCCAGTCTGGCCCTTTGTTGCATAAACATAAGTTTTTTTGCATGTAGGTTTGCAAAAATTTTTTTTTCATAGGAAAGCATTTTTTATTATTTTTTTAATTCTGTAAAAGTTTTTATAAACAAAATTTTTGAGTTGTGTTTTAAAAACATTTAAATTTTTTTACTTATCTTTTAATATAAAAAATAAAATTTTTTCTTTCAACCTATGAAGTGAAAAATCATTATCACTAATTGTATAAACTATTCTAGCATTCCTTAAACAAAGCTAGAAGCAAAAACTTCCGATTACTCCAAGCTAAGCAAATAATAACCCAAATCCTTTAAATTATAAAGTCATATTGATGAATCATATTTAACCTTCTAATATTATTGTCAAAAGTCCTTTGTTACTACACAAACCACAACAATAACCCTTGGGTGGAGAACATGAAGATGGAGGAAAAGTGGACACTCAGGCCCTGCAGGCTCTTTTCTCCCGAGGTTTTCTCTGCCAGGTGCCACCTTTGGTCACCTTTGGAGCCATCTGTAACATTCCCCATAAAAAGCCATTCTGCCCCTTGGGTGGAGAACACGAAGATGGAGGAAAAGTGGAGCAGGTTGAAGAAAAGCAGAGCTCTCAGGGCTGTTTGTTCAGCTCAGCAATGCTTCCCTCAGCTCTCTTCCCGGGGCTGGGACACGCTGTGAAGCAGGGTGTAGTGGTTTTGGTGCTGGGCTGGGACCAGAGCAGGCTGCAGGGAAATCAGAGGATGCTTTTGCCCTGGCAGGGGGCTGTTTGTGCACTGCTGGGATGAGAAGAACCCTATTTGCTTCGTGGCAGGGTGCTGCTTGTGTAGTGAGCCGAGGGCCTGGCCATGGGGAGAGCAGGGGCTGAGCAGCCCCAGCTGCCAGGGGACTTTGTTGTTCTTCCCATCCTCGGAGCTGGAGCATGGAGAGAGGCAGCCTAACCTTTTGTTCCAGCTGCATTTTTCACATTTCATGTTGGTTTGTGGTATGTTGAGTGAACTGCTGACATCTGGAGTCCCAGCAGTGCCTGGCCCCCGAGCACAGTTTCCATTACAAGGCAGACCCCCCTCTTTGCCTTTTTATTTGCACAATAACACAACACCCTGGTCCTGCATCCCTCTGTGCAGTGGCTGGGTCCCAGAAAACCACAGACACTTCACCTTCCACCCGGTTCTCTGCTCCTTTCCTGTAT
Organism: Leptocoma aspasia; assembly: GCA_013399835.1. Lineage (NCBI taxonomy): Eukaryota > Metazoa > Chordata > Aves > Passeriformes > Nectariniidae > Leptocoma > Leptocoma aspasia. Next base: position 23,764 of record VXAX01004311.1, on the reverse strand, counting down.
CCTGCCATTTGCAGGTTGGATTGACTGTTATCAACTACTTTCTGTCTATTCAAGGACTTAATTTAGAAATTACTGTAATGTATATGGCTGGACAGAAAGCCTCAAGGAAGGGGTTCTTATTTTTGCCTCCTTTGGATTGCCTGTATCCCATTCCTTAAGCTTGATCCAGCTAAATTTTGTCACCCTGCACTGCCCAGATTGGGAAACTGAGGCACTGAGGAGTTAAGGAGACATGGCAAGGTCTACACCCCTATTGGGGTTCACATTTTGATCCTTAAATCAATTTCTCGTTTCCCAAGGACATCAGGTGACATTGGAGTTCTGGCTTGACAGGAATGGCAGAATTAGCATTTTCTTACAGGAGATCTCCAGCAAATCTAATATTAATTCTTCCTTGTTATGTCTTTAAACTGAGAGCAAAGCAGTTTTGTCAAGTGAGAAGATGTGAAATTTTGATTTGTGGGGTTGTGTTGTGCCTTTGCTGAAATAGTGTGAGGCAGACAAGGATTTGGGACTGAACTCCTCCTGCCCATCAAGCACCAAGTTTCTGTTGCCTTGGCACTGGCACAGAGAGGTGCCTGACGTGTCCATCCCTTGCAGAGAGCCTAAAATCAGATTTTAGTGATAACCCCACCACCTGGCTGCCCTCAGTGTGAACGGTAGGACCCGCTTTTGGGACTGGAGAATGCACAATCTTTCCAAGCCAGGGTAAATTACCCCCTCTAATTACAGGGCAGAAATTCAGAGGCTGGGCAGTGGAACTGTCCCAGAGGCAGGCAGAGCAAGGCAGGGAGGCAAGAGCAAAGAGAAAATGAGCTCTGAGCATGCAGCCCTTGTACCCAGCCAGGAGCACTGAAGATACAGAGCCCTTCAAAACATAAACCACTACAAATATTCCCCCACAAATGCAGCTGATGAAATCTCACTGCTTCTTTCTTTTTCTCCTTTTTTTTTTTTCTCCCCCTACAGCTGCATTTTGTGAATAGTCCTGAATTCTGTTTTGTCACTTGCACTGTGCTCTCCCAATTAGAATCACAGAATCATTTAGGGTGGAAAAGACTCTTTAAGATCGTCGTGTCCAAATATTAACCCAGCCCTGCCAAGTCCATGAACCCCTGTCCCCAAGTGCCACATCTGCACATCTTTTAAACCCCTCCAGGGATGGTGACTCAAATACTGCCCTGGGCAGCCTCTGCCAATGCTTGACAACCTTTTCAGTGAAGAAATTTTTCCAAGTATCCAATTTAAGTCTCTCCTGGGGCCACTTGAGGTTGTTTTTTCTTATTCCATCCCCTGTTCCCTGGGAGCAGAGCCCGACCCCCCCGGCTGTCCCCTCCTGTCAGGGAGTTGTGCAGAGCCACAAGGTCCCCCCTGAGCCTCCTTTTCTCCAGGCTGAGCCCCTTCCCAGCTCCCTCAGCCTCTCCTGGGGCTCCAGCCCCTTCCCAGCTCTGTTCCCTGCCCTGGACACGCTCCAGCTCCTCCAGGTCCTTCTTGTGAGGGGCCCAGAAGTGCCCCAGGATTTGGGGTGGTGCCTCCCCAGTGCCAGCACAGAGACTGCTATCAAATATTACTCCTGGTAACTCTGAGATTTTCTCTCTTTGAACACACTCGAGTGGTTAAAACAACCCCAAAGCATTTTCCTGTGTGTCAGGCAGCACAGGGGTTACCTGGTGACTTCAACAGTTTGACCATGGACTAGTTGAGAATTTTCTTTTTTCAAACCCAGCAGACCAAGAAACAGTGAGAATCAACTCAATGAAATACAAAAGTCCCCAGGAGATTGTCTTCACAGACGCTCTAGTCCTATAAATTTAATAGAATTTTCTGACCAGAGCATAATTCAATCCAGCAGGATTCCCACATTTGATTGGTGGAATGAAAGATGTGAAAAGATGTTCTGGCCTCAGTGTCTGACACACTACACTCTTCCATGGCTATTCCATAAAAAAAAAAAAACAAGGAGATTAAAAGAATGCTTATATTATTTAACTAAATTTTCAAAATTGGTAATAACTTCTGAGGTTTTCTCTGTTTCATTCTTGTTGGTATAGGAACAGCTAAACACAGAAATTACATTATGTTTCATTGCATTATTTTCATTTTGGATTTTGGGCTTTTGCCATTCTTTTCCTCTTCAGAAAAGTCACCATATTTTCCCTCCCTACTGAAATTCAGGTGAGCAAAGAGCAACCCATTATTCTTTGACAGATAAAGAGCTGCCCTTTATCCCCATATGCTAGGGTTTTACCTACAGAATTTCACTCCCAAATTGTGGGGAAATTAAACCCCAAATGCAGTTGAGAACACTTTTGGCCAACAGAGGGATATTTTATATTCTCAGTCCATTTTTGTGCCTGTTGGTTATGAGCTGCTCCTATCACAGATTTACCAGACAGATGTACCCACTCAGCTGTGCGTGCAGAAACAGAAAAACCCAAATAAAACAAAACAAAAAAAAAAATCAAGGCTGGAGTGTTGCCCCTGATTTTACTAGCTGAAACAACGTCTGCAACCCCAAAATTTTCCCCTAATTGCATCGTTATAATTTGTAATTATTCTGAAATTGCATCTCCTAGTGATTGGAGGTGGAATCTTGTCTGGCTTTGTGGGGTGACGAGTTACACACACATTTTTCCTGAAGTAATGACAGATGGCAAACAAATGAGGGATACAGTAACCTGCTCCACGACTGGAGAGGAAATGTAGCATTTAAATTCCCATCTGGAATTGAAATTTGCCTTTCCAGTCAAACGCTCTGCCGGGGTTTGGCCGCGGATTTGTGTCCCCAAGCCCGCGGGGTCACTTTGGGTCCCTGAGCTCTCCTTGGCTGCTCAGAGGGCACCAGTGACAGCCCCTCCCAGGGGCTCACGGCCTGGGGCTTGGGCACATCGTTATTTTTATTGCAGGAAGCTGGAGAACAGCAGTTTTCCCAAAAGCAGCCCTGATTCTGTTGCCACATTTGGATTTCGGCGCTCTCTGGGATTCCATGATTTGTTCTTCCCTTCACCGAAAGGAATTCAGAAGCACATTAAAATCATTTAAATCGTTATTTTTCTCACAAATCCATTATCCACATTCAAATTTTGGTGCTTCCTTGGGATTCCATGATTTGCTGTTTCCTTCACTGAAAGGAACTTAGGAGCACATTAAAATTATTTAAATCCTGGTTAATTTTCTCACAAATCCATTATCCACATTCAGATTTTGGTGCTTCCCTGGGATTCCATGATTTGTTCTTCCCTTCACTGAAAGGAATTCAGGAGCACATTAAAATAATTTAAATCCTGGTTAATTTTCTAACAAATCCATTATCCACATTCAAATTTTGGTGCTCCCTGGGATGCCATGATCTCCTCTTCCCTTCACTGAAAGGAATTTAGGTGTACATTAAAATAATTTAAACCTTGCATAGATTTCTCACAAATCCACATTCGGATTTTGGTGCTTCCCTGGGATTCCATGATTTGCTCTCCCCTTCAGCAAAAGGAATTTAGGAGCACATTGAAATAATTTAAATCCTGGTTTGATTTCTCACGAATCCATTATCTTCTCTGCTAATCCAATCATCATCTCTATGGGCCTTGCACTTTCCTGGAAATTGTGGATGGTCACACATCACCTGCTGAGGGGTTCTGAAATGTGCCAGTGGTAATGTGTCAAAAAATAAAAACAAAAAAACCCCCCCACCCACATGCACTTTTTACAGGAATGCCAAATATTTCTGGACATATTTTTTCAAAATATTGTCCTCTGACAACCTCTCATTATCATTACCAATACTCAGGGCTTTGTTTCCATAGATTTCCCACTCTATAATGCTATTTTGTATATCAAAAATGGTATTTAAACCATGCAGTACGTTCCTTTTTGGTAATGCAGTATGCTCAGCCTTCTTCCTCCTGTGTTTTCACAACAGTGGTGGCATTCCCTAAGATTTATGCTTGCTTCAGGACTGACTATTTAGGAAAAACTCCCAGCACTCTGTGTGTAATGTGTGGCAGGACCCTCATGTGCACAGAGCACATCCCAGCTAAGCCCGGCTCAGCCAGATGTTGCTGCACTGAAATTACAAAAATAAGCACAGCAGACTAAAATCCATTTAGCATTACCCACTAGCAAAACTCCCAAATCCACTGGCACTTAGCTTGAAAAAAAAAAGTGATTTAATACCTGATTTGCTTTAATTAGGTTGGGCTTGGCATTGTGTTTGTATTTGGGATTTACTGTGGGAGATGTTGGTTGCTTTTTATAATGTCATATTTTGTGCAGAACAGTAAAAATTACTGAACAATCCCCTCAAATAGGTCTGTTAAGAACTTTGTGTCTACATTAAATTATAAACACACAAAGTTCTTCCAGGCTATTTATTTTAGCCTTTGAAATAGGGTTTAGTAATTTAATATCTAAGATTTTACCTAAGTATCACATGGTCAGTCAGCATTATATCTATAGATATAACAACTGTACTCTTAATGCAGGTTTTTGGCACAACTGCACCTTTATTTAGGTATTTTTAATGTTTTCATGAAAGATTTTGTGACTCCCAGGCTCTCCTTGGTGTTCCTGCTGCAGTTACCTATGGGATTGTTTTCCCTGGAGTGAGCTGGCAAGGAAAGGTGAGAACACACCTCTGAGAGCTTTAGGATTGTTCCTAAAAAGAGACAATTTACACTCATCTCTAATTAATTCCAGGACTAGCGAAGAGGACCAGCTCCTCCTGGTTCTGCTGGCTGTTTTTCACTAGTTTAAGGCTGTCTAAAATTATCCTGTTTATGTTTTTGTCCTGTTTTAGCTCCCCTTTCCCACACAGCCCTGGTGAGGGACACAGCTGTATTGTCTTAGTGAGGACACAATTCCCCAGGGCCAAGTCTTTCCCACATTGCCTATCTTTAGTCCTCCCATGTTTCATTTGAAGATGAATAAATAAACAGAATATACCACGAGCAGGGATCACTTTCTGGAGTCAGCTGGGTGGGAAACAACCTGCTGAATGATTATCTTTGGGACAAACCTGTCCTTTTTCTGTGGAGCTCCTCTGAGGGCAGGCTCAGAACCAGTTCCACACTGGGCTGAATCTCTCCAGCACTGGATAATTCCTTGCTGAGCTTTCAGAGCCCCTGTTTGCTCCCCTGAGGGCTAGCTGGGATTTTTATATCCATTTCAAGTGCATAATTTGTGACTATCAAAGCACTGCTAACCACTGTGGTTTAGACTCAGTTAAATTCACCGATTTCAAGGAAACTGTGTCAAGTTAGAGCAGAGGAGCTCTGTGCTGCCTTTAATCAGAAACTTTCTGAGGAGTTGTTGCTTTAAAGATGAACGTGGCTCTCTGTGTGGAGACAGTAAAAAACTATTCACAAATTTATTTAGACACTGGTTGTCCAGGGCTTGAATTCTTTTCTTGTCCCTAGGACCTGCTTTGCCAGCCCAGCTCTCTCTCCCCATTCAAAGGGGAAGATTTTCCTCCTAAAAATGACCTAAATGGTGAAAACAGGACATTGACGCTCAGTTATCACTGGAGTGTTCAGTTCCCTCATCTATATCCTGAGTTTCTTTACCATCACAGGAGATGGTGTGAAACTCTCTTAGGGAAATGAAATTCTTTTTCTCTGCCTAAAGATTTGAGAGAACCTTCAAAACAGCATCTTGAAACATATTCTACCCTTAAATCTGAATAATAGTCCCTGTTGCTGTGCTGTGAGGAGCAGAGGCAATGCCAGCTGCTGACATAACAGGCCTTCCAGTGGGTCTCAGGAGGACCTAAAAGTTAAATAAAGCACATTTTCATTGAAATCACAAATTCATCCTGCCATAGGAATAAATCTTATATGAATTTAAGATCAGAGATTTGATGGTTCATTCCTTTGTAGCTGCAACTGCAGCTTCCTTTGCCGTGTAAGTGCAGAGCCTGCCAGCCAGTGTGACCCCCAAAATATGGAAATGAAGGAGCAGAGTTCACCCATCCACAGACAGGGAATGTTTCCATCCACTGCCTCTCCACAGGGCTTTTCCTGGCCCTAAAAGCTGTGCCTGCACTGGGCTGGGGGGCACAGGAGCAGGACAGGTTTGGCACTGAGATCAAAATTATCAGGGTGCTGCTGCCCCGGGGCAGGAGGTGCCCAGCCAGGCACAGAGAAGAAAGTACAAATCCTCCTCTTTTGAAAGCTGTGGTTTTGGGACTTGCACCAGCCTAGAGTAAGACTGTGGCCCAAAGTTATTCTTTTTGATAGCTTATCAATCTGCTTGCTGTTATTTTCCTTGGTTGCCCCTTGCTTGCATTCTGGGGATGCCTTTTTGCTGCCCCAGCTGACCTCCACACCCACTGGGGTTTTATTGCTGTGCCATCCTTCTCTTTTGTCTTTTTTCCAAGGTTTTCCAGTCTATGACTTATTCTTGTGTGGAAGCCAAATCATATTTTTCACCATTGTCAGACTTGTTGCCTGTGTTAATACATGAGTTTCATCATAGGCAAATGAACTTCATTTCTCAGTCACACCTTCAAGTTACAGATGTGCAAATAGTGAAAATCAAACACAAAACCTAAGCAGACCTTAAACAGTGAGGGTAAGAGTGTAGGAACTCAAAGAGCTGCCTGTTAACAGCATTCCACAGGTTTTCATCAGACAACCACCAGGATTAATCCAGCCCAAGGATTTGATCCTTGTATGGACCTGTCACTTAAGAGCTGGACCTTCCAGCTCAGAATATTCTGTGATTCCCTGTTATGCTAAAAAAAAAAAAGACAAACACCACATTAAAGACCTTCCACATCCTCTTATTTATTTTTTTTCCCCAGCATGTAAAAGCAATAATTTTAAAATCAGCCATATCAGCATCTCAGCTCATTATTTAAGAACAGAAATTAATTTACCCTGGAAATTTAAAACCTCAAGACAATGGGGTTATGAATTGACCAGGAAAATGGGCCTGGCTCACCAGAGCCTTCAGGCCTCTGCTAGCAAAGCCTGTGCTTGGAGAGCAGGGTCAGCTCAGACCTGGGCACTGATTTCGGCTCTAGCAGAGGCCAGAGATCCCAGCATGATCTGCACTGGAATTCTGCTGGCTCCTGGAGCTATTGCAGCACTGTTTTCTGCTCCTGCTTCCAGCTCCAGCAGAATGAAGCTCTTCCTGCCTTGCCTGCATGGCGTGGCAAGGATAAGGCAGGCAGTTTTCCTCGGAGCTCCCCTGACTGCAGGAAGGCTTCAGTCCAGCTGCATTGAACACTTTGAAAAGATAACCCAGCCATTTCTCCAAGGGAGTTTGAGGCATGGGCAGAATGTGACATGTTGGGGGTGAATTACCGTGAGCAGGATGGGTTTTGGTGCTGTCAGTGAGGGTCAGTGTGGCAGGGACTGCGAGGAGCAGGGGCTGCCTGAGTGCATGTGCCATCCATGGGAGGCCACCCAGCACCAAACGTTTTTCCTGAACCCATCTCAGTTCCTCTCTGAATGCTGGAGCCCTATTGATCCCCTTCCCTTCATTTCATTCTCCTCACAGACACAACTGAGCCTTGGAGCAGCACACTTCATAAAAGGCAAGGTTTTAAAGAGCAGCAAAATGTGCAAAAAATCTCCAAGGGGCTAATTGGAAATGACATCAGGACTGAGGAGGGGCAAAGCTCTACCAGCAGCTGGGCATGTGGAGCCCCTCAGAGCTGACCAGAGGGGCAGGACTGACACACAGAACTGCCCAGAGGGGCAGGACAGACACACAGAGCTGCCCAGAGGGGCAGGACAGACACACAGAGCTGCCCAGAGGGGCAGGACAGACACACAGAACTGCCCAGAGAGGCAGGACAGACACACAGAGCTGCCCAGAGTGGCAGGACAGACACACAGAACTGCCCAGAAGGGCAGGACAGACACACAGAGCTGCCCAGAGGGGCAGGACAGACACACAGAACTGCCCAGAGGGGCAGGACAGACACACAGAACTGCCCAGAGGGGCAGGACAGACACACAGAACTGCCCAGAGGGGCAGGACAGACACACAGAACTGCCCAGAGGGGCAGGACAGACACACAGAACTGCCCAGAGGGGCAGGACAGACACACAGAACTGCCCAGAGGGGCAGGACAGACACACAGAACTGCCCAGAGGGGCAGGACAGACACACAGAACTGCCCAGAGGGGCAGGACAGACACACAGAACTGCCCAGAGGGGCAGGACAGACACACAGAACTGCCCAGAGGGGCAGGACAGACACACAGAACTGCCCAGAGGGGCAGGACAGACACACAGAACTGCCCAGAGGGGCAGGACAGACACACAGAACTGCCCAGAGGGGCAGGACAGACACACAGAACTGCCCAGAGGGGCAGGACAGACACACAGAACTGCCCAGAGGGGCAGGACAGACACACAGAACTGCCCAGAGGGGCAGGACAGACACACAGAACTGCCCAGAGGGGCAGGACAGACACACAGAACTGCCCAGAGGGGCAGGACAGACACACAGAACTGCCCAGAGGGGCAGGACAGACACACAGAACTGCCCAGAGGGGCAGGACAGACACACAGAGCTGCCCAGAGAGGCAGGACAGACACACAGAACTGCCCAGAGGGGCAGGACAGACACACTGATGCCCGAGCTGGGTGCAGAGAGGGAAGGGGAAAATCTCCTGTGAGCAGCAGAGCAGAGCACAGAGGTGTCCTGAGGCTGCTCCAGCCCATCCCTGCCCTGCTCCCTCCTCTGTGCGCTGGTTCTGCCTCCCCCAGAGAAGAAAAATCCTCTAGAATTTCATTCATTTTGTGCAACCCATTCTTCTCTTTCTAGCACAGCTGGGGGGCACAGTTAACAAAACCCCCTCCAAGCGGGCCAGACTGCAGGGAAATAAGCCAGGCTTTGCATTCAAGCTCATCTAGCTGTGGTCTCACTCAAGGACTTCAAGAAGAAAAACTTCTATCATTTATTTTGCATTCTTCGTCAGGGTTAAACAATTTTCTCCCTTTTTTTCCCCTCCCCTTCCCTTCCCTGCCCCCAAATTGACTCATCCATCACTAGAATCAATATGAATGCGAAGATTTTTGGTGGATTTGTTGTCATGGAAACCACTTCTCCTCTCTGATATTCCCTTACAGGCTTTCCAGACCTTTTCTCGCCTTTAAATTACCATTCTGCCCTACATTCTGAGCACACTGGGTTTTAATTCCACGTTGTGAGCTCCATTTGGAAACAAACTGTGCACAAGCACAGCCAAACCAACAGCCAGGAGAGAAACCATTCCCTGCTGGAAGAGCGAGCACCAAGGATGGCCCCAAAATGGCTGCGCAGGAAAGGGATGCTGCAATCCCCCTCCCTTGGAGGGCTCTCAGGACTTCTGTGAGACAGGATTTCTGATAAAATTCTCTCTCTGGAGCTGCTTTGTTGCCCAGAGAAAGGCTCGTTTTGTGATTAAGGCAGCCTGGAATGAAATGAGGCTCCGGACCAGTTAGAATTACTCAAATAAAGAAAGTTTGCAGGGTTTAATCTCACTCTCCCTGTTTCCACTTGGCAGAAATTGCCAGCCCAGGCACTCGGATTTTCTCCTGCCATGACTGCACAGACATGAAGGTGATCCCTGCACATCCTGTCAGATGTGCTGGGAGCCTGGGGTGCTGCAGGAGGCGGGTGGAAAGCTTTGTGTAAATATCAAATATCAGGGGTTCAGCCTGTCATTCCTCCTGCATTCACAACCTACTGGCAAGTCCCAAGCAAACTGCACATTCCATCAGGAGAAAATACAAAAATCTTACATTTTTTATAGGTTTTTGTGCTAATCTATAAAAGATTAAATCTATAATCTATTTGTGCTAATCTATAAAAGAAGTTGGAGGAAGTTTTCCTAGAAAGCCCAAGAAGTTTTGTGGCAAGTGATTCCTATTTAAGGTGAGTGTAATCTGTGCTTTTAACATGGATAAATATAAAAAAACTCAGTAAAGAAACCACCATCTAAGCAAGGCAATTAAAGAGGGAATGGAGAAATAGAACCCCAAAAATGTACATTTTTTTGTACATTCCCAAGTTTCTTGTGGAGAGTTCAGGGGCTGGCAGGAAGCCTCAATGTGACAAGAGCTGGGGAGGGAATTTGATTTTCAGTTTTCCTTTGCTCTGCCCTCCTCTCTAGACATTTGCTTTCACTCAGCATAATTTGCTATTGGTTGCCATCCATTGACATCACCAATATTTTAGTAAAAAGGATTTAAAATCTCCCAAAATGGTGCTCTATAAAGGTGCTGCATGAAGCATTGTGAATGTGAAGAGGTCCTGTCTGCTCACAGAGTCTGCAAGGAATTCCTGATTCATTATCTGCCCTACTCAGCAAAGTCTGGATTAGGTCAAACTGGTTTTGTTTAGTTCTGGGCAGGTCATTTTTGGGGGTTTTTTGAGCACCCTTTACAAACCCAACTAAAGCTTCTAACTGAAACATTTTGAAAAGAAAGATGTCCAAATGAAATTTTACAGAATTCAGTTCCTCTGGCCCCTGGAAGAAAAATTAATCTACTTTGCTCAATTTGATGCCAAATTTACAAGCAACTTTAGACTGAGCAGGGCACTCCCAAGCAGACCTGATGGAACAAGTCTTGCCTGTCAATAGCTCAGGAGTTAAAATCAGAACAGGCCTGCTCATCCTCTGAATTAATACTTTGGGAGAAAGAAACAAGATGCATTTAGCAAGTCTGCAAACTACAGACATTTCTATGCAGAAAAATACGAGTTTTAAACATTTAAAGTCAAGAATTCCTTTTTTTCTCCTTTTAAATTAATGACACCGTAGGTTGAAATTCTGCCTTTCTGTTGGAAGCATTTTTCCATGTCCACCTGTTGGGGATTTGTTTGTTCTTGTTCAGTGCTTCTAAATTCATTTATTGGGTCAGGTCAGGTGCTGAAAGAAAAGGGGGTTGGCTCTTTTACTCTTTCACTCTGTAGTGAATAAAAAGAGTGGACAAATCACCACACTTGCACTTTTGCCTACATTTGTCTGTTAACTGACCTGTGAAAGCATGGATCATCCTGAAAAGAAAAGAAATTTGGAGAAAAAAATCTCCTAGGAAGGAGGGGAAAAAAAAAAAAGATGGCAGCAAATGCAAAAAGATAATTCTCCAAATAGAAGACAAAGTCTGTTCCAGTTATTTTTGTAAGGGGTTGATTGCAATTTGCATCCTGCTCAACCAGCATCTGCCATCAGCAGTGCTCAGTAGTCTTTTCTCTCTCTCTTCTTTTTTTTTTTTTTC
>VXAX01004311.1:0-12533 GCA_013399835.1 Leptocoma aspasia | reverse complement strand
TTTTTTTGTATTTTGCCTGTGAATGTGGCTTGATGACATTTCCTTCCCAAATCCTTGCACAGTGATCGCCCCCGCCTCTCCTTAGAGCTGGCCATGTCTTGCCACAGGGTACAGGTGATTTGCAGCTTTTATTCCTCCCACGTCCCATTTTTGGCCCGGGGGTCCGGCCCAGCCCTCGGGATGTGCTGGGTTGAATTTTATTGGAAAATTGGATTCCCCAGGGAATACATCTGGGATTTGGGAGCTCTGTGATGCAGAGCAGTGTCTTGCACTTGCCTCTGGACGGAAAGGAAGACAACAGATGGGGAGTGAGAGGGGAAAATCCATCCCTGTGAGTTCCTCACTTTGCTTTTCCAGAGGCACACCTGGAGCCGGCAGAGAACAAAGCACATCTGGAGGGAGGACAAGCTGCCAAAAACGCCTCCAAACCCTCCTTGCTGTCCCGTGGGGGCTGCAGGAGTCCCCCCACGGCTCACAGGAGTCCAGTGGGACTGAAAGCCACGTTTGCATTTTCCCTTCGCTGGGGACGGGCAGCATCCATCCCCCAGTGCCTCCAGCTGCAGGAATCTGCCTCAGAGCAGGGCAAACCAGGACAGGAGAGCAGCAGATCTGATGTTCCTGTGCAGCCTGGGTCTTCAACTCTTCTTGCTTTCAAGGAGTAATTAGATCCAGATGTTGGCTTTGTTTATCCCTTTTGCCTCTGAGTCTCGCTCAGTGCGTTTTGATGACTGACAGGGGGAAATTCATCTCCCAGCAGCCATTAACCAGAGGGAACCTGCAATTCCTTCCCCTCACAGCCTGGGGGTTCAACCTGCATCTTCTCTTGCTCAAAGGCCAAAGAATTCTAGTTAAAAAGCATTGAGAGCCCCCCCAGATTTATCTTGAGGATGATATTCCTGGGAACACCCGGTGCCTGGAAATTGCTGGGAGAAAGGAAACCCACCCAGGCTGTGTGAGACAGCAGGTGTTGGATCAGTGAGAGAGGAGCAGCTTCCAGCCACTTCCAACACTGCTAAATTAGAGAAATGGGGATGGATTCAGGGAAATGCTGCTCACAAGTGAGTCAGTGCTCACGAGTCTCCAGGAAAAGGCAGCCAGCACAGCCCTGATAACCAGGACATGGCACAGAACTAACCCCAGCCTTTCACAGCCCACTAATAACTTCACTGTTTGTGTTTATTTTAGCTGAAAATGTGAAAAAAACCCATATCCTCCCCATTTAAATGCACCCTGCTGGTGGGCAAGAGCTGCTTTATTCAGAACAGAAAGTAGTAGATAAAAAAGGGGGGCAATAATCAGAAAAAAATGAGTGGTGCTGTGACAGCAGGGATTTTGCTAACATAAGCAGCATAATATGTCAAAAAAAAAAGATAGCAGAATTCTGCCTGCAGTTCAGCTAACTACAAGCATGTGTAGCTGTAAATTTGATTTAACTGTGGCAAGTGAACTGCTCAGCTTCAGGTAGCTGGGGTTTGGAATGCTAAACAGCAAAGCAAAGATGTTATGGGCAAGAGGAACTAAAAGAGCAGCACAAATTGCAGCTTGGTGGGAAAGGAAGGACTTTAAGGTGTGAATTTTCTGTTAGCACTGGTGGGACTCTTGCACCTTGTTCTGTACACACTGAACCAGTACGGCTGAAGAAAGGAATAGTGTTTGTAATTGGGTTTTCCCCATAACATTCAAAAAGAAAAAAAAATTAAGTAGAAGAGCAGTAGAAATAAGGCAAAAAGAATGTGTTCACATTTCCCTGATGACACGGAAACAATATTTATTCAAAGATCCAGGATTCCAAACACAAACACAGAAAACCCGTTGTCCCAAAGAGCCAGATCTGTGCAGAAACAGCCCAAAAAACACCTCGAGAAGCTGCTTCAAGAGGCGTTCTGGGAGAATTTATTTTCAACTGCATTTCACTTCAATTATGCACCCAAAGTATCTCCCACTTGTCAACTCTTGTTTCAACTCAGCTGCGAATGGGATTGGTAAAGAAATAATTGCAGCAGGGCCGGCGCCGTGCCCTGAGCAATGCTTGGGATCTGCCAGCACAGACATGGAGACAACTGCAATAATCACTGGTTAGTGCAGCAAAACAGCTCTGCCTCGCTGCTCTGGCCACGGAAATGCCCAGAATGTCTCACAGGTTTCTGGTCAGGCCCTGGGTGAGGCTGAGTTAGACACAGCCAGGGCTGGGATGAGCCTGCTTGCCACGGGGGGGTTGATGTCTGGGGATTTCCTTTGTAATTCTGCGTCCATACGTGATGCCACTCTCCCCAGCACATCTGATGGTTCCACTGATGCTTTGGGATTTTAGCTTTTATGTTTTTCAACTCCTGTACTGCTTTAGTGTGTAACTCTAAACTTCATACAGAGTGTTAGTTATCGTCGTGGTCCATACACTGAAGAAAGGACTCTTGACAATAATATCAGAAGGCTAATATGATTTATTAAAATGACTCTATAATTCTAGTATTTTTCTATATCTGCTCAGCAGAGAGCATTCTCCATGCTCCTGCTGCTGCTTCGTCCAGGGAATGTCCCGAATGCTTACAATATCAGAAAGATTACAGTCTTTCAGCTCCTTCTCCCACTCTCAAGGAGGAGGCTGAGGAATTCTAAAATGTCCTTGAAGAACACCAGATATCTTGTTTACAGAAAGCTTATACAGAGTAAAAGAACAGCAAAAGGATGTTCTCCCATGGGAAACTGATCAGAAGCTTACACACAGAGAAACTTATAATATGATCATAGCAACAGTTAGTTACTGTCTTCACGTTTTACTCAGACACAACCATTCCTCTGGGCCTGGAACTCAAGGACACCTCACTGCCTCAGGCCCCCAAAAAGTACAAACAAAAGTGACTTGGGGGGGAGCAAACTGGGGGTAAATGACTTCATTACCTGCAGCTGGAATTGGAGGATTAACCCCTGATATGTAAATGGGCCAAACTTATAATTGTGTGAGAAACTGGTGACCATTGTCCATGCTGGGTGCAGCCTCTGGAGGCTCGGCCTGCCCAAGGTGTGCCTGTGGAAGGCCTTCAATAAATCCCCGCTTTATTCTCTTAACCCTGCCCAGCCTCTGCTCCAGGGGGTCCCTCCAAGGCATGAGCACTTTGCAGGGGTGGAAGGGAACTTGTGTTCCTTCCCCTTCCTGAAGGGACAGTGCCAGGCTGCCCCTGCCCCCTGCTCAGCCCGCGGGGGCCGGGCACTGAGGAGTGAACACGGGGTGGATGTGCCACTCAGTGCCAGTCCCTGTTAGATGTGACTTTAACTAGTGTGAGCAGCTTAATATGCTGATGGTTAATGAGGCATTCAGGGAGCTCCAGCTTTCTGCTTTGTTGGCTCGATGAATTAATCACCATTCCTTAAAGCTCCTCGTTTGCTTTGGAGGCTGCTGGCTCCCAGGAGAGGCTCTGGAGGGCTGTGGCCATGGGGAGCCACTGGGGCTTCAAACTGCAGCCATAGGTGGGGGCATGTGGATTGCTGATCCACACCAGCTCACATCCATCACACACCAGAAAATAAATCTGCTCACTGAACCAGCTCTGTTTATAGAAAACTTTGGATTTGCTCTATAAGCCTCTGTAAGCAGTCCAAATTTGGTATAGGATTCTTCCAGGTGGCTCTCTCCCTTTATTTTCTCCTTCATCTCTCTTTTGTTAACTCCATTGGGTTGTTTTTTTTTTATTTAACTTTTTTTTTTCCAGAGGAAACAAATAATTCAAGTACTCAAATACTTCAAATATTTGTTTGCTCAGAGAAATCAAATGCTGGAAAAGTGTTGGGTATGGCAGAGCCCAGGAATCCCACCCAGGTTAATGTGAGCATAGTGAAAGGAGGGAAAGCAGAAAACCCTCACAGGGGGTCAGACTTTTGGAGAAGCTTCCAACGAGCAAATTGAGATGCTGGACAAACCCATGGAAACACAGAGCTACAAAGAGCAGGATTTTGGATTAATTAGCCCTTGTCCCAAAATCCCACAGCTTCTCTCTCAAAGGAAGCCACAACAATCTAATCCCTGCTTGTCCTGGGGAAGGGAATGGTCTCCAGGAGGATGTGGAGCATCCCAAATACCTCAGGCATCGTTTACCTGAGCAGACACGGCTGCAGTGGAGGGCCTTGGAGCCACTCACACCAAGGCTGGTGAAGAAATCAGTCATTCCAGTCCCATCACACATTAAATCAGAGGCTATTTCAGTTATTTAGAAAATAAACTGACAGAATGTGATTGGAATTCAGTTTTGGTAAGTTTTGTTTAAATCATTGAGAGCTTTTAATATTTTTTTCCCATGGCTGAGAGACAAATTTATTTATCAGGCAGAATTTTCCAGTCAGAAAACATGTGCATCTATACATGCAGATGCACATAGGCCTGCCCACATTTACATGGATTTATCCATAGACATTCATGCAAAACACTTGCCAAAAGCATCAAAAATGGATTTGAGTATGCAAAATCCCGAGCATCCGCTACAATTACTGAGAGTCTGCGACTTCCTTTGCCTTCCAGAGGGGAATAAAGACATTCAGCAGCTGCATGGAGGATGCAGCCCACTGCCACCACTGCACAGAGCTCTGAGAAATGCTCAGACCTCACAGTTTCTGCTTAGAGTGGTGAGAAAATCAATTCCAGACCGAAAGGGCTGGAGGCAAGAGGATAAGATGAAATGTGACTGACAGAGAGACAGCATCCAGTAATGCTCAGCCAAGTGAAAAGGCAAAAGAACACAGGAATAGTAAAACCTCTCCATTTTTGGTTTTAATTGGGAGGGGACTTAACAGGCAGTTTTGGTGCTCCAGGCAGCCCCTGGAAATGTTAACTCTGCTCTGTTCTGAAGCAAAACATGCAGAACACACACAGGGCTCTTTGCCTCCAACACTGTGCCACAGGAAAATGAGACTGTGATTTCCTGTGACATTAGGATGAAATGAGGTTGTCAAATCAAGTCAGAGTGAAGTGGTGGGGAAATATTCCTCTGCTCTCTGGTGCTGAGGTGGGTTTTTAAGTCTGTGTCCTGTGCCTTGGCTTCTCGCTGCATTTTGATGTTTGTGTTCTTTAGTGCTACAAATACAAACAGCCTCTGGAGCTGGGAAAGGCTTTTCTCCTCAATCCACTTCATGCTCTGGAAAGGAATTCAAGATACTGAATTTAAAATATTGAACCCCAAGATATTGGCATTATAATCTCAAATGTTCAGCTTGGCTTCCTTCCCCACAGCTCCAGTTCCCCCCTCCCATGCAACACCTGGTGAGCAACATCCTCTGAGGGCTGTAAGAGATTGCAGGGTTTAATGAACACTAAAATGCCTGGCTGAAATAACCCCATAATTATAAACTATTGCTACAGCAAGAGTCAAATTGGAACATTTGAAAGTCGTGTGGCATGGAATGGGAAATCCCATTTTTGGTAGCTTTTTTTCCTTCTCTGGTTCTTCCAGCAGTTTGAAGAGACGGAGGAAAAGGAGCAAGTGACAGGGACCTAATGAGTAGTAGAAAATGTCAAGCTGAAGGAGAAAACAAATCTTGACCTACCCTCCAAGGCAGCAAATCTGTCTTTGGGAGGTGTTGTATCACAGTAATCCCACACACCCTGACCAAAGTAAGGTCAATTTGTTTATTTATTTATCTGGGGGGTTGATCACGTTTGTTTGTGGTGATTTCAGAGAGGAAAGGCAACTTCTCCTTCCTGCCCCATGGCAAAGAAATTGTCTCCTCAGCAGCACCTGGCTTTTTTGAGAGTTTCCTGCCCTGTGTGATCCCTGAGGCATCTCCATTGCCATGCAGATGGGATAGCCTCAACAACACAGGGAAGAATTAGGAAAGCTGAAACAGGACAAATGCAAGATGGGGAGAGCTGGAAGCAGAGCCAGAACAGCTTAGGAGCAGGAGAGAGAGCTTGGAATGCAAATCCTGCTCACTTTTCCAGTGGCACCAGTGGAGTTAGCAAAGGAATGCTTCCTAGGAGTGGATTTCTACCAACATCTTCATGCATGGAGATGAATTCCGTGTTCTGAGGATCACGTGGTGAGGCCATCACACCACCCACATCTTCCAAACCATGATGTCTGACTGGCATCAGCCACTCTGGAGGTTTTCTCTCCTGTCTGCCCACAGCAAGGCAGGACTGCAGAGCTCATTTGTCCCCACGGGTCTCTGGTGGCTCTTGCTTTGCCACAGACTGGTCCTGCTCTGCTTCTTGAGTGATGCTGTGCCCTGGGCTTGTGTGAGTGGCAGTCTTGGGAGGGTGGGAGCAGTTGGAAATGCCAGGGCGAGCTCTTGGTTAATAGCCTGAAACACCAGGGCATTTAGAGGAAATCCAGCAAACATTTCCTAGGTCAAAGCAAAGACAGGAGAAGTAGAAACGTGGAAGGAAAGGCATTCATTTAGATGTAGTAAGATGCCTTTAGAAACCAAAAAGTGGCTTTTTTTTACCCAGTAATTATTAATGTCAGGCTCTGAGTGAGTCTCTGACCATCCCTGAATTGTCCCAGCTGGGCTGGGATGTCCCAGTGTGTTCTGAACTGTTCTTACCTAGGAGGACTGCACAAGTGGAGCTCTGCAAATCTGAGTCCTTCTGCAGAGGTTTGTCCTTCCAGAAGTGAGGAAGAGCCATTGTTGGGGTGCAGATTAATGAGGTGTTAATGGAGCAGTGGGTGAATTCCAGTGTCAGTGCAGCGGGGGCTGAGCTGAGCAGTTCACTTGACAAAAGAGCTGTAAAAACATGGAGTGCTCTGAGCTGAAGCAAAAGTTGAAGTAAAAATTTTTGCTCAGCGATGAGAGCATCATTAAATACCCATATTTTCTGATCCAGGCTGGCTGGGAAGAATGGAGTCCTGCTCTCTGCTCTGCACTGCCAGGATTTCACAGGCACAAAGGGTGGGTTGAACAAAGTGCAGGTGTGGCTGTAAAAGAGAGAGTGGGGCAGCAGAATATACCAGAAGATCACACTGCCTTTTAAAGCAGCTATCACTTCATTAAATGTGGAAAGAACTGAAAAGCACAGCATTTGAGAGAGTCAGAGAGTCAGAGAGTTACCCCTGGAAAAAACTGCAGGACTTGACTGACAAGCTCACTTCTTACAAGTGCTGCACTGCTCGGACATCAAACTGCACAAGTTCCATGAGACCACGAGAAAATTGGGTAGCTCCATGGGCACTGTCACTTTGGCAGTCCCCACAGTGCCACGGTGAAAGCTGAAAAGAGGAATACTCTGGGTACAAAAAGCAGGGGAACTTTTATCTCTTAGAGCTCTTGTGGGGAGGCTTTGGTGATGGGGAAAAGATGCTCCTCACATCTGGGAGCAGATGGCACCCTGGTACTGCTGCTTCTTTATCTGCTTCAGTCTGACTGTGCAGCGCTGATATTCTCAAAGATTTGGAGTGCTCAAAAAGACTGGGCAGGCTCTGCCTTGGTTTCCTTTTCAGAGGTAGAGAGCTGTTTATGAGTTAAATGACCTTCCCAGCCCCAAACCAGCCCAGGAAAAAAAAAAAAACCAAAAAAACTCCCTGCAGCTTTTTAAAGCTTATTTTTAAGGGAGATTATAATTAAATAGAATGGTTTGGATTGAAAGGGGCCTTAAAGCCCATCCTGTTCCACCCAGGAACACTTTCCACTGTCCCAGGATGCTCCAAGCCCCAGTGTCCAGCCTGGCCTTGGGCACTGCCAGGGATCCAGGGGCAGCCACAGCTGCTCTGGGCACCCTGTGCCAGGGCCTGCCCACCCCATGTAAAGTATTTCTCCCTACTATCTGGTCTAAATCTGCCCTATTATTCCATGAAATATCAGAGCTCTGCAAGAACCATGGAATAGGGTTTGGCCTGCAGAAAGGAATGGATGTGGAGGTAGAAACCCAGGCTGGAAAATGAGGCAGGACTTGTGAGGAGAAGGGAACTGCTCTGAGCTCTGCTCGGAGGTGATGGCATCACCTTTTGTCACATGCCCCAGGTGACTGACTCCTGTCCCTTGAGCCCTGTGCCTGCAGCACCACCAGTGCCACCAGTGCCTCCCTCCCACCCCAAGAGGCACAGCCCCTGCCCTGCTGATTCCACGGGCCACCAAACACCCCCAGAGCTGTCCCCTGGCTGCAGTGACACGGGGATGGCAGCGTTTAACCGCGATTTCTGCGCAGCAGAGCTCGGTGACCTCCCGGGGGAGAGGGGACAGACACGGGGGGAGGCCAGGGGAGGGCAGGGAGGTCACCCTTCCCTGGGGGACACCTTTCCTGGGAGCTGGATGCTCTCCATCCTCCAGGGAGAACGCCTGTGGGGTTGTGTCCGCGTGGGGCACGCACAGCTGGAGCCTCAGCAAGGACAAATGTCTGTGAGAGCAAACAGCCACAGAACGAAGCTGGGTGAGAGTGCAATGACACCACACAGAGCTCATCACCCTCTGCAGCTGCTGGGGCCTGGAAGGCAACCAAGGCAAGGGCTTTGCACTGGTTTTACTTCTGGCATTTCCCTCCTCTAACACCAACCTGCTTCTGAAAGGAGGCCCCCGCTTTCTGTCCATCATCAGGAAAAAAAAAAACATAGGCCCGTGAGTGTTCTGTGCAAAGCAGGCAGCTCATTCCCATGCAGAATCAATAAAATTGCAAATGGAATCACTGCTGCTGGAGGAAGCTGGATTTAATCATGTGTACACATGCAGAAATATGTGTGGGCTTGGGGAAATCTGCACGGGGCTCAGTCTGCCCTCTGGAACTTATCAAGAGCCCCTTTGTGAACAGCAGCCTGTGTCAGAGCTAAGCACAGACACACACCAGTGCACACCCCAAATATCCTCGTGTGTCACCCCAAAGATCCCTCCAGCCCTACAGGTGTTTCATCCAGATGGGCCAAACTGTACAGATTTTGGGCATCTTGATTTTAGGTACCTTGAACTGAAGGTTTTCTGAACCCACACTGATCAAAAGCCAGCTTTGGATGAAACTCTGTGAATTCTCTGAATTCTGTGAATTCTCACGGCCCATTTGTGGATCCATAAGGAATGCTGCCCAGCTTGCTCAGCTTCCCACAGCACAAATGCTACTGGAGGGTTATGAATTGTGAGTTCTCACCCCTTTTTTGTCCTATTTGCCACTTTCCAGCCTTGTGGCAGTTACTCAGCACCATCAAAAGCCTCTGAAGCCATCCTGGCTATTCAAGGTGAAGGTATTTTACTGATCACTGCTCTAAGAACCCTCCAGAAAGAGATAACTCCTTAAACAAACCAATTCCCTGTAAGAAGAGCGTTGGGAACAACAGGAAGTGCCTCTGTAGAGAACAACAGGGGTGCTTTAGCTTTTCTGTAATTTTATATTTAACCGTGAGCCACGGTAGGAATTAATCACCACCGAGCAGCAAGGGCTGCTCCATCCAACAGAGAAAACAGCTCTGTCCACCAGGCAGAGTGGGAATAAGCTTCAGTCCTGGAAAATTCTGCTTCTAAAGTGGCTCTTCAAACCTTGTGCAGAAAACTTCCCTGATCCCACATGAGAGCAGAGCCCATGGGAGAGGATGCAGCCACAACACACAGGAATGCAGAGTGGGGATGCCTTTAGGCAGGACACAGAAAATCTGGAGGTTGTTATGTTTTAAATACTTTGGTTTTCTTGGTGTTTTTTTTTTTTTTCTTTGAAGTGGATTGTGCTCTGAAAATTCCTTAGGGTGAAATGAACAGAGCACTGCAGCACTCCTCCTTACCCTCCCTAAGATATTTTCCTAATCTTCCATAGGGAAGGTTTCACCTTTCTGCCCCTCTTCCCCTCTGTTTTTAATGGAAAAAATGGATGTAATTAAGACCCATTATTTGTGAAACTATAATTGCAACCCTCAAATCAATTAACAGTAAGGAAAATCATGCATAACTTTGCAGTTTTGGGTCTGTGCTTATGTTGTGCCTAAAGCTGAGGATGAAGAGCCATTCAAGAGAGAATTGGTGCAAAAACAGCCCTGATTTTGCTCTGTGTTTGCCCCCAGTTAATTTGAAGAGTTCTTTAGAAAATAGACAACATGCAATTGCAGAGGCCACGTTTATCCCAGTTTTTTAGCTGGAGTGGCAGACAGTTTTACAGAGTTCTTACACTGCAGTCCAAAGGAGGGAATGGATGCTCAGGACTGGACTCACCCATTGCTGAGTGGATTTTACTGGGCACAGAGGGGTGGAAGCTGCCCATGGGCATGTGGGAGCATTGCTAAAAGAAAAGCAGGAACAGGTTCCTGCAGCAGCAACTCCCCAGAGCTTCAAATAGCCATTTAACTGATGGTGCTCCTCTGGGGTTCACAAATATTAATTCTAAACCTGTAGAGCCATTGACTCCAGTGTAGGCCTTGCTCAGGAGCTCATTCCTGGGCTCGCTGTCATCCTCACACAAGTTTTGCATTCATGTGCCCACATTCCTGCCTACATTTGTCACTAGAAATGCTTAAAAAGTCTCTATAAAACATTTTTTCTACTGGTCATGGATCTATGGCTGTGTGACAGGCTCAGAGGAAGGCTGGACACACTTCAGACGTGGGTGAACTTGAATTTTTAGGGCTCAGGTTGTGGGCTGGACTGAGACACCACAGTGGGAAATAAATAAGAGCAAAGTTCTTCCAGTTCTTCCACTCTGGCAGCACTGCCTCCATCACATCCCCAGAAAATCCCCCAGGGAGCATCACCATGGAATACAACCACTGCATCTGGTGGGTTCTAGTAGCATCCCTTAATTCCTTAAAATGCCATGGAGGAGAGCAAAGACTTCACTGCCAGCTGAGCTCTCTATTTGTATTTAACACCCAAAAATGATGGAAAGTCTATTTACTACAGAAAAAGGAGAGGGAGTCTATCTGCTCCCATCAAATATATTTATTGATTGACAAATATATAAATTGAAAATCAAGATTTAATTTAGCCTGAGGAGCACCAAGTGCACATTTTCAATGCATGAGAAACGCTGATATAAATCAAACTTAGAACTGAACCCTGCTATTACTTGAAAATAACTGTCCCATATCTCCTTGATCTACAGGCAAGGAGCAGAAAGAAATAAATGTGCCTCTGAGGAATCAGGACAGCCCTAATTATTTTCTTGTAAAGAGTGTATTTCAGTGCTGTGCAAGCAACACATTCAATAAAACAAAGAAATGCAATCATTCAGCACCCATTTATTTATTTATTTTGGACTTACAAGAAGTATTTTGCAAAAATTTATGGTAGGCTTTGGTTTCTCAGGTTACCTGCATAGTCTCTTGAGTTAAACACTTATTAGTGTGAAAAACTGTCCAGAAAACATCAGACAATGCCTCTGAATACAAATCATTTCATAAATATGCAAGTGGTGCCTCAATGTGACACTTGGCTTGTCTGAGGAACACTGATAGACTTAAAAAAAAAAATTAAACTCCATCAAGTGTGAGCACAATTTAATTTAATGCTTTTCCTGTTGAAGGCAAAACTATGAATTTAGTGGGTTTATAATGTTTCAACTCATAGTTAAAATAGAATATCCATAGCTTGGCATGAACAGGGTCAAGAGCAAATATTTGGGGGAAAAATCAAGATCAAGGCAAGGAGCAGATTTAATGATGCTGCCACAGTCAGAAGAAGGGGAAAAAAAAAGAAGAAAGAAAAAAAAAAAAAAGAAGAATAAAAACCCACCAGGTAAGGGGGCAACCAGTCCAGATTGGGGGTCTCAGTTTGGTCTGATTAGTTTAGAGATAGGGAGGAAAATGGATTTTTTTTTTCCTGAACTGAATGGGTGAATCCTCCCAGGATAAATGCTGTGCACATGGAGGGTGACTGTCCCCACAGATCACAGCCTGAGGTGAGGAAAAACGGCTTCAGGAAAAGGAGGAAAAAGAAATTGCACTGCACTTTTGATTATTTTCCAGAAATTAATGGAGCAAAATCATATTTGGTGACCAAATCTCCCTGGAGCTCAGCTTCTCTCCCTTGTATCCACTTTATTGTCCAATACACTCCCACAAGAAGTAATTGTCAAGGTTTCACATCCAGAAAATCGCTTTGAAAGTGTCAAAAATGACATTTTCCTAGTCAAGTCTTATTGAACTCTGAGCCAGATTCTTAACTTGGTCTTGGTGGATTATTTCTGTGCTCAAAGACATTTATATCCCTCTCAATCTACTGCCAGCTCTATAATTCTCTAATTCTCTTCATTTCATCTTGGCAGGCACTACAGGACCACAGAGAGATGCAATGTTTGGAAGGATTGACAGGAAATAAGCAGGGAAATATCCTCCCCTGCTCCAGAAGATAACTGAAACCTGCTCTGTAGAGAAGAACACACAGAAGGTACATATTTAATTCAGATTATATGGCTTAAAATAGGCTATTTTACCCCCAAATGAGTGTCCACAGAAGGCCTCAGCCTTGTGGAATCACTGTGGAGATCAAAGAGAAGAACAGGCACACTGAGCAAGTTGATTTTCCTTATCTGCGGCTATTATAAAATTAAAAAAACCCTCAACCACCACCAGAAACATCTTATTCTCTCAGTGAGGTTTTGTAGAGCTGCAGAGAATTGGGTGCTAAATGACTTGGGTTTCTATTTC
>VXAX01004310.1:0-10811 GCA_013399835.1 Leptocoma aspasia | reverse complement strand
CCTTTCCTTTCCTTCTTCTCCTTTGAATCTGTTAAGTCACTTTTTGAGAATGTTCAGTTTCCCCTGAATGTTAAAGATACCACCGTCCTGGTATTTAATCTGGTAAACCTCCTTTATATGGTCTGCAGTTTGTCTAGAATGAGGGCTGAGATATCCAGGGGAGCTGATGAGACTCCTGACCCAGGAGTAGACCCAGGCGTGGAAAATCCTGAGTGGTGTGGAGAATGGGAGGATATGGGCCAAACCTTGAAGGAATTTTCTGACCCTATAGACTCGGATTTTGCACATGAACAAATGCAGAACCCAGATGAAGTGGGGAAGTACTTCAAAGAGAAGTGCCATGATGATTCTCTGGAGAAAAAGATCATTGCAATAAGCTGGGCCCTGGCATAAGCTTGTCGCATGCTGCTAGATACTGTAGGGCAGCAGATAGAGGCAGGGGGACAGGGAGATAAATCAGCAGCTACCCCAGTCGCTCAGGCTGTGACTGGGGGAGCTACTCAGGTTGTAGCTTAACCTGGCAGTGAGCCTAAGCCTGTAGCTAAACCAGACAGTGAGCCTAAGCTACTGACAGTGAGCCTAAGCCACTGACAGTGAGCTGAAGCCACAGGAAAGAAGCACAGAAACAAAACCAATCAGCCAGTGAATGACGATGATGATCCAGGGGAAGGACCCTCAACGCAAATTCCTGACACAAAAGTTGGAGTCAAAGCAACTGACACAAGATCAGAAATGATTATTGAGTGCTTTTCCCTGAAGGACCTTCGTGGCTTAAGAAAGGATTACACACGACAACCTGATGAATCTATAATTAGTTGGATTAGTTGGTTAGTTTGTCTTTGGGATGCTGCAGGTGTGGCTACAATTCTGGATAGTACTGAAGCAAGGCATTTGGGATCCCTTTCACATGATCCAGTTATCGACCAAGGAATGATGAAGGGGGCTAACCCTCACAGTCTCTGGGCACAGATCCTGGGAAGTATGGCACAAAGATACCTGTGTGCAGATGATCTCCATATGCAGCAAACCCAGTGGAAGACCATAGAACAAGGGATTCAATGCTTGGGAGAAATGGCAGTGGCAGAGATTCTCTTCTCAGATGACCTAAACACTGTAAATCCAGACTTGGTACCATGTACATCCATGATGTGGCAAAAACTTGTACAACTTGAGCCACAAGACTATGCTTCTGCTTTAGCAACAATGAAGTGGGGTGACAAGGAGGAGACCATGCTTGATATGGCGAAGAAGCTCCGAGCATATGCAGATGCTGTGCATGGCCCAACACGTGCAAGAATCGCAGCTGTGGAAGCACATCTGCAGAAATTAGAATATAAGATAGAGGAGAATCACAAGAAACTCAGAGAGGAGATAAGAGAAGAGATGAAAGAGGGCTTTCTCCAAAATCTTGGCAGTACAGAACAGAAGTTCTGGTACCAAATGCAGACGTCCCCCAGATAGGGAGAGAAGGTACACCCCATGAGCTGAACTGTGGTTCTTCTTGTGTGATTGTGGAGAAAACATGAGGAGATGAGATGGAAAATCTACTGCTGCTCTGGCACAATGGGTGCTTGAATTGAAAGACAGCAAAACTCAGAGAGGAAGTTCCACCAAAAAGGAAGCAGCTCCAGTAGCCTGTAGCCAAACTGCCAGGTACAATGATGATGACGACGTATCCGATCCCGTTGAAGGACCCTCCAAGACATATGCCTAGGGAAAGAAGGACAACCAGGCTTAGGGAGTCCCCGCCTCTAGAAAGGTAGAGGCTAGGGAAAAACGTGTTTTTTGGACTGTGTGGACTCTTTGGCCTGGCACATCAGAACCACAAAAATATAAGGCCTTGGTTGACACTGGTGCACAGTGCACATTAATCCCATCAGGACATGTGGGGGCAGAATCTGTTTCCATGTGTGTGACAAGGGGATCACAGAATTTTACTTTGGTGGAAGCTGATGTGAGCCTGACTGGAAATGAGTGGAAGAAACATCCTATTGTGACTGGCCCAGAGGCCCCATGCATTTTGGGCATAGGCTTCCTCTGAAATGGGTATTTCAAAGACCCAAAGGGACTCAGGTGTTTGGGATAGCTGCTGTGGAAACAGAGGGCATCAAGCAATTGAACACCTTGCCTGGACTATCAGAGAACCCATCTGCAGTAGGACTTCTGAAGGGGGAAGAGCAACAAGTACCAATTGCCACTTTGACAGTGCACCGCCAACAATACAGAACAACTCGAGATGCTGTGATTCCCATCCATAAAGTGATCCGTGAGCTGGAGAGCCACAGTCAGGAAAGGGTGGTCAGCAAAACCCACTCACTCTTCAACAGTCCCATTTGGCCTGTGCACAGATCTGAAGGAGAATGGAGATTGACTGTGGACTATCATGCCTTGAATGAAGTGACTCTACCATTGAGTGCTGCTGTGCCAGACATGTTGGAGTTCCACTACGACCTGGAGACCAAGGCAGTAAAGTGGTATGCCACTACTGACATTGCCAATGCATTTTTCTCCATTCCTCTGGCAGCAGAATGCATTTTGCCTTCATGTGTAGGGGAGTGCAGTATACCTGGAACCGACTGCCCCAGGGGTGGAAACAGTCCTACCATCTGCCATGGACTGATTCAGACTGCACTAGAAAAGGGTGAGGCTCCAGAACATCTGCAGTACATCAATGACATCATTGTGTGGGGGAACACGGCAGCAGAGGTGTTTGAGAAAGGAGAGAAAATCATTCAGATTCTCCTGAAAGCTGGTTTCACCATCAAGAAGAGCAAACATCAAGAGATCCAGTTCCTGGGAGTAAAGTGGCAAGACGGATGGTGTCAGATTCCCACCAATGTCATCAACAATATCACAGCAATTTCTCCACCAACAAATAAGAAGGAAACGCAAGCTTTCTTAGGTGCCATAGGCTTTTGGAGAACGCATATTCCTGAGTACAGCCAGATTCTGAGCCCTCTCTATTTGGTCACCCGCAAGCAGAACACTTTTCAGTGGGGCCCTGAACAGCAACAAGCCTTTGCCCAGATCAAGCAAGAGATCACTCATGCAGTAGCCCTTTGCCCAGTCAGGACAGGACCAGATTTGGAGAACATGCTCTACTCTGCAGCCAGGAGCCATGGTCTGTCCTGGAGCCTTTGGCAGAAGGTGCCTGATGAGACTTGAGGTCGACCATTAGGATTTTGGACTTGAAGCTACAGAGGGTCTGAAGCCCTCTGTACTACTCCAGCTACACTCCAACAGAGAAGGAAATCTTAGCAGCCTATGAAGCAGTCCAAGCTGCCTCAGAGGTAATCAGCACTGAAGCACAACTCCTCCTGGCACCCTGACTGCCAGTGCTGGGGTGGATGTTCAAAGCAAAGGTTCCCTCTATCCACCATGCCACCAATGCCACATGGAGCAAGTGGATTGCTCTCATCACACAGCACACCTGTACTGGAAAACTGAATCGCCCTGGGATTTTGGAGATAATTACAAATTGGCCTGAAGGTGAAAACTTTGATCTCATGGACGAAGAGGAACAAGAGCAAGTGACACGTGCTGAAGAAGCTCCACCATACAACCAACTGCCAGCAAAACAAACATGTTACAGTCTTTTTACTGATGGTTCTTGCCGCATTGTAGGGATGAAACAAAAATGGAAAGCAGCCGCATGGAGCCCCACACGACAGGTTGCAGAAGCTACTGAATGAGAAGGTGGATCAAGTGAACTCGCTGAACTCAAAGCTGTTCAACTGGCCCTGGACATTGCTGAAAGCAAGAAGGGGCCAAAGCTCTACCTCTACACTGATTCATGGATGGTAGCCAATGCTCTGTGGGGATGGTTGGAGGAGAGGGAAAAGGCTAATTGGCAGCGTAGGGAAATGTAGCAGAAATTCTCAGAGAGCGGGGACGTGACCTGCCTCTGAACCAGTTGAACAACCCAGCCTGGGCCTGAGTATAGGCCTGAGTCAAGGCCTGAGGCCTGAGTTACGGTTCAAGCCTGTGGCATTGTTTGAAATTATCTTAAGGCATGCAAAGGGAGAGGGCAATTCACTTGTGTAGTAATAGATACAGATATAGGTCCGAACACTTTAGCCACCTTAAGTGTAAAGTAAGCAATGTTTAATTACATTCCTTCTGTGCTGTACACCAGTGAGGGTATGCTTGAAACTGTAAACAATGTTACAATGTATATAAGCAACCATTCTGCACAATAAAGAGAGAACGTTATGGAGCCCTATCGGTGTGATTAACATTACTTGGCCAGCTCTTCGTGGGGGGTCCCTCTTCAGGGAAAAACCAATTTGAGCTGCTGAAGAGTGGAAAGACATTGCTACCAGGGTAGAGAAACTACCTGTGAAAATCCGCCATGTAGATGCCTATGTCCCCAAGAGTAGAGCCAATGAGAAGCACTGAAATAACAAGCAGGTAGATCGGGCTGCAAAGATAGAGGTGTCAAAGATAGACTTAGATTGGGAACATAAGGGAGAGTTGTTCCTAGCTAGATGGGCCCATGATGCCTCAGGTCATCAGGGTAGAGATGCCACCTATGAGTGGGCATGAGACTGAGGGGTGGATCTAACCATGGACAGTATTTCTCAGGTTATCCATGACTGTCAGATGTGTGCTGCCATCAGGCAGGCCAAGTGGTTGAAACCCCTATAGTACGGCGGACAGTGGTCCAAATATAAGTATGGGGAGGCCTGGCAGATTGATTACATTACAATGCCCCAGACATGCCAAGGTAAGTGCTATGTGCTCACAATGGTAGAAGCCACCACAGGATGGCTGGAGACCTACCTTGTACCTCATGCTACGGCCCATAACACCATCCTAGGTCTTGAAAAGCAAGTCCTTTGGAGGTCTGAGATTAAGTCACACAATGGGACTCATTTCAAGAACAGCCTTATCAACACCTGGGCCAGGGAACATGGCATTGAGTGGGGATGTTACATATCCCCTACCATGCACCAGCTGCAGGCAAAGTGGAGAGGTACAGTGGACTGTTAAAAACCACCTTGAAAGCATTGGATGGGGGATCTTTCAAAAATTGGGAGCAGCATCTAGCAAAGGCAACGTGGTTAACACCCAAGGCTCCACCAACCGAGCAGGCCCTGCCCAATCTGAGCCCCTGCATACAGTAGACAAAATCCCAGTGGTACATGTCAGAGGTTTGTTACGGAAGACAGTGTGGATCAATTCTGCCTTGAGTACAGACAAACTCATTTGTGGGGTTGTCTTTGCACAGGGACCAGGTTGCATATGGTGGATAATGCAGAAAGATAGAACAACATGATGTGTACCTCAGGGAGATCTGATTGTTGGGTGAGCACTATGTGTAAATATCACTGTTTGCTGAATGTTACTGCCATTGTCTGTATATAGCTGTATACTGTATACCTATATGTGGGGATAAGGAGTGAAATGTCCTTGGGTGTCTTCATGATGTTTGTATCCCCATTCGTCTGTTTAGCCCAGAAACAAGTTTTGCACCTTTAAGACTGGTTCCGAAGTGAACAGGGGGAGAGAAGAAGTGCGGAGCTTGTTACCTGCACTTGCTCCCCCGCATCCTTCTCCTGGACTGTGTTGTCTGCAGAACACATGGTGGGAGAGAGCTCTTCTTTGCTTTTAGTTAGTTTTCAGCTAGCTGAGGCAGAGACGTTCCCTGGACTGTAGCTTTTCTTTTTTCTTGGAACTGTTTGAACCTGCTCTGGACTGAAAACCCTGAAGAGCACCGACAGCTCACACCTGTGGCCCACGGGGGCCTGGCCTGGGCTGCGGCATTTCCAGTGCCAGAGGGACTGATAAGAGACTGAGTGAGCCGAGCTACAGCCCAAAAGGGGACTTTCTGAGTTAGTAATCTCTTTGGAGCGACGAGAGGTTCTATTGCTTAATATTGTTCAATTTTTTTGTGCTGGTGAATGTTTTGCCTGTTAAATAAACATTTTTTTCCATTTTTCTCCAAGGATATATTTTCCGAAACCAGCTAGGGGAGGGGCTGCTTGAATTTTCTTTCTAGAGTGACCCCAATTCAGAGGTTTCCTCCTGAATTTGCCCTAAACCAGGACAAGCTGTTTAGTCAAGAACCAATTTCTAGGGAGTGAATGGTGTAATTTCAATCTAGAAGCTCCTGCGGGGAAACTGAGACCCACAATATCTCTGTGTGAGGGGAAGGGTTCGTCAACTTCTGTCAATAACAACAGCCAATTAAATTATTGAATGTTGATCATATCCCACTTGACTTCAGACTTTGCCTTATCTGCAAATTCACGGTCTGCCAGTGAGACATAAAGTAACAGGGTTGCTGCAATGGGTGTCAGTCAAATATTACACATGATGGCCAGAGGCATTGATTGAAGAGACACAAGAAGAGATAGATGCCAGGAGGTTATCTCCAGCTCACATTGTCTTGCTCAGGCTTGTCCTCAAAACTTCAGCTACCAGACCTCTACACTTTCCAAAACTACTGATGACTTGCTATTTTAGTGATTGGTTTGCTGCTGATTTCCTGTTGCTCCAAATTACAAGAATAAGAGGTGAAATCAAGTTTGGCATGGATATATATGGCCTTGAGCCTGCTTCCACCTGAAGCAAACTTGTCCTCCAGGGATTAGAACATGCAGAAGAGGCTGATTGGTAAAAACTGAAAGGCTCTCGGAAGAATTCTTACAAGTTTCTTTTTTTTTGACTTGTTTTTGTCACTAAAGGTGCAGTCTCACCACACATTTGGTCTCCCATAGGTGAACATTTCCTCCAGAGCTACATTAAGCTGTTCTTGGAGAATTAATCCTGGAGTCTTTTTTATGTCCCTAATTTCTTGGAGTGTAACACAATAGAGGGGGTTGAGGGTGAAGGGGCAGGTTTCCTATCAAAATATCCTCTGTCAAATGCACTTCATATGTAACTTTGCTGACAGAAATCAGGGCTGGAGGAATGTCATTGGAGTCAATCCTTCTGTTTAGAGGGGAAATCCAATAAATTGTCTGAAAGCTGGGCTTGGTCTTCAAGGATGATTTTCTTTTTCTATCTTTGCTTGAAATATCAGCCACTCTTCCAGCCCCATTCAAGTCCAATAGCAATTTCTTCCTTCTACACATTCTTCTGTTCCTTTAATATTTTCTTTTGCAGGAAAAGACTAGTAAACAAATCAATTACCAAACAAACAAACAAAACCCCTTTGAAGTGTAATTGATGAACCCAAATGATTTAATTTTGTTCAGAATCCTACTGAAAAAAGAGTTCAAAAAGATAACAATTAAATTAGCATTGATCCTAATACATAGCTTAGATGGAGCAAGGGCAAAGCAAGGTTGGCAGAGAAAGGCAACAGGTCTGTCCCCCGATGTTATTTTTCTTTGAAACAAAATGTGAACAGACCACACAAGTACCCTGAGAGCCAAAGGACAACAGAGGATTAACTGCAAACAACAAGCCAGGATCACAGGATCACTGAGCAGCTTTAGCTGTGCCCCGCAATATAGAATACATGACACATGAGAACCAGCCATGAGTACTCACAGGTTAGTAAAAGGGACAAAACACCCACCCTGCACACAATACCTCACTCTTTAATTGCAACATGACAGGAGAAATGACATAAGCTTATTATTTGATTTTAGAATCCTGTTCTCATCTATACCACATGCCTTTGTTCTAAGATGATTGACTGTTTGTTTCTGTACTCAGCTTTGCCAGCTTCTCTTTGCTCGTGGAGTGCTCTTGCCTTTGCAGTTCTGAGATTTTAATTCAGCCTCATTTTGAAACTTTTAACAGGGCCAATGTCATGACAAGACTGTTTTTAAAAATTGATACTTCCTAGACTATCAAGTATAGCACAGAAAAAGAAATGTTTGAAGGGGAATATTACTGGTGTCACTTTGCCATGCTTGTTTCCCATTTTTCAGCTCCCAAGGAGAATGTGGTCTGGTCATCATCAGTTTTATGATGACCAGTTTCCAAGTGTCTTCAATTTAATTTATATTCAATTTCCACGTTAATTTTTACAGTTTCTCACAGACTGATTTAGTGAGGCCACAAATATAAGCTTTGAGATGCTCCTTCTGCCCATGCTGGTGACAACTTGCTCATCATATTCATTGAAATGTGGCCTTAAGACCTTGCAGAATATGAAGGACTCTATCATCCTGATTCTGCAGGACAACACAGAGGAAGGATCAGGTGGTAGTTATACAATGCAAAATTTTTAGCACAAGTTCACAGGGCAGCCCTGTGAAACACCTTTCACATGAACCAAAACTTCTTGTATGGGATTCATTCTGTTCCACTGGGTTGTTGGAGGCAGGCAGGCAGCTGCCCAAGGATTCTTCTGGAGTTTCTGGGAAGACAGACTCTCCCAGAGGGCCTTGGTTGAGATGACTGGCCAAGCGCTCACATGCTGCAAGCAAAGAAGAAACAAATCTGATTAATTTCCAGTTACAGTGCAGTTATCCTAAAAAAGGGTTGCACCTGTCCTGGTCCTGTACCCCAAAAAACCAAAATCTCTGCCTATAGGTTTGTCACATGAAGAGAAAAACACACCAGGGAAATCTAGCAAAAAGATGCCATGGTCGTGTCAATATTTGCATAAACATATACAGAAAATACACATCAATAGGAAACACCATAACGAGTCTCCACAGCCCCAGCAAGCCTGTGATAATTCATAGTTGTCACTTCCCTCCCTTACCCCACTGCCCCCACAGTTTGCTAAAGCCCTAGTAGTCATTATTAACTGCAAACTATGCAGCTGGATAAACTCAGTGATGAAACAGGTCTTTTCTATTTCTAATGGGAATTTGTATTGAACTCTGGCCTGCCTGGGTAGCCTTAGGAGAAATTAGCTGATTAAAAATGTCCAAAGGGGAAGCAGCAAGTAGGAAGAGTGCTATTCTTCAAACGTGCAATTGGCAATGTACTGAGTTAGTGAATAATCACAAGGCGTTGCATAACCAGAATATTTCATTGAGGCATCTCTTTTCCTCCAATTCATTGTCTGTTCCAGGTTTAATATACTGGTATTCCTCTAGCCACTGTCCCCAGGAAGATCAGACTGGGTTAGCACAAAGTCCTTTCTGTTTCTAAGCTCTAGGATAGTATTTGTCTTCCTTTGCCTCTGAGTTATGGTGAGTTTGGTTTTATGTGTGCTGTTCCCACTCTGCTCAATTTTTTTTCCTTTCAGTGCAAAGAATGCACTTAACTCCTAAAATATTAGACCTAAGATATGGTGTGCTTCACTGGCAAGCACCTTCACTGTCACTCTGGGGGAAATTTATCATGGTGAAATCCGTCTCACTTGACTTTCCAGCTCTGTGCCTGCAGACATCTCCATCTGAGCCACAGACCCCATACTCCCCAGACACTGGAGTCAAGAGAGGAAAACAGGCACTTCTGAGGTACAATTAATCTCAGCCTCATGTAGACATTTCTATTAGGTCAGAACCACGCTCTGTTTCTCTTCACTGACTACAAAGACAGCCTGGGGTGACTAGCTCAAATGGAGGCCTCTTTCACATAGATGCCTGTGTTAGGTGAGACAAAGTTTGTCTTTTGGGTCTGTTTGTGTGGACAGACACCCAGTTTTATGTCAGAGCTTTGATTTTGGAGCACTACCTGCAAATTTGTTTCTTTGTTCCTCTCTTGCAGCAGGTGCAGAAGGGCTCTGATGGAGGTTAGTCAGCTTCCTGTAGTTTTTATAAGCCTTGAGAGCTTCAGATGGTAGGCGTCTGCTTTGGCAACTTGTCCCTGCTTTCTTTGTATCTTCAGCTTTGGTTTGTCATGTAGTAAAAGATATCTTTTCTTTGCTGTAGGCTTTTGTATGCTACATTGGAGTTGTAAAGATGGTTTGTATCAATGAGAAGAGCGTATTTTCATTGTCACTGTGGTGTTTTCTTTTCACATTGAATGTAATGGCAATAAGCTGTGTTTAAATCCATAACCATTAGCTGAATACTCATTGATGCTACAGAAGAAATCAACAATGTAGTAAAAAGCTGGCTGTCCTGGTGCTGAGAGTGCACACAACCACCATCAGAGAGTTTGGCTCAAGAGAAGCATTTATACATGTAGATTTAGGACCAGATATATGTGAATGGAGCAATCCCCTCTCACAGGACTGTTGGGATGGCTCAGACATTGAAAACAATACTTGTCAACCTGACCATGAAGAAGACTATCAGGGACAGAAATGGTTCATGCCTTAAACATTGCTATGAAGGAGTTTTGCCCATTATAGTGAAAACTGTATAAAGAAGCTACAACCACAGAAGCCTCCTTGAAGACGCCTGACTGGAACTTTGGACTGTGAGTTAAGGTGCCTAGATAAGATGAAGTGGACACTATTGTTTAATCTTCTCGGGTCTAGGGAGAAACAAACAAGGCTGAAGGAAAGGAATGCATCCACAAGAAAGCCAAACCCAGCAGCTGTGCTGAGAATCATCTCTGGCTGGGTTTGGGGTGGGGGAGACCACAGCCCACAGAAGCCAAGATTACATAGACTTCCCCAGAAACGAGGTGAGGGGGAGGAGGTTTCAGGTGTGTGGTGTAACCTCTGGTCAGAGGCAGTGAACACACATCCTCCCTCACACAAATCGGCCCAGCTGTGGAACCGTCAACCCCAGGAAGGCCACATCCATGAGACATTCACATGAGAGGCAGCTGAGGGGGTGTCATAATCCATTAAAGACCCCCCCAAAGTGCTCCCTAGAAACCTTGCATCACAGCATTGCACATGATGTAAAGTGACACAACAGATCCAGAGTCTGCCGCAAGAGACTGGTTCTTCCCCCCTGATTTGCAGGAAAAACTCCCTGACTCCACAACTTGTAGAAGTT
>VXAX01004309.1:192332-210168 GCA_013399835.1 Leptocoma aspasia | reverse complement strand
GTGTCTGTGGGTGCCCCATCTCCTCCAGGATCTCTGGGGTCCCTCGCGGTGCCCCATTTCCTGCACGTGTTTTGGGGTCTCCCTGTGTCTCTCCATGTTCCCCGTCTCTTCCAGGCTCTGTGGGGTCCCCCGTGGTGTCTCTGGTGTTTCTTTTAACCCGTCTCCATCCAGGTCCTTGGGGATGCCATGGCTCTCTCCAGTTGCTCCCACTCCTTCATGGCATCCCTGGGGTTGCTGGGGTCTCTCCGGGTCCCCCCGGTCTCTCGGGGTTCCTGCAGGTCCCTGTGGTGCTCCTGGCTCCCTGCTGGGCTGAGGTGTCCTTGCAGAGTGGCCCCATGAGCTGCCTGTCCCCTGCGCCAAGGCGGGAGGCCCTGCCAGGGACAGGAGGGGTGGCATTGCCAGAGCGGGGGGACAGCCCAGGAGCCGAATCGCTGCGGGGTGTCACCGGGGTGTCACCGGGCTGTAGCTGCCCCTGCCAGGCTCGCCTGTCCGGGAGATTAGAGGGAAAGCCTGTGTTATCTAACGAGGGCTGAACCTGCCGGGTTTAAACACGGGAGCGCCTGGAAGTGCGGCCGGATCCCGGAATGGCAGCGGGAGAGCGGGGCTGGCAGCCTGGCAGGGCTGGGACCTGTGCCCGGGGCCTCTGAGCCCCCCCAGCCACAGCCACAGCCACCCTCGGGGCCGTGGCACCCCCAAAACCTGAGGTCTGGCAGAGGCGCTGCCCACGGTGAGGGGCTGCACCCCGTGTGTCACCTTCCGTGGCACCTTCCCTGGCAAAGCTCTGTGTGTGACCTCTCCACGAGGGGACACGTGGGGGTGTCCCCCCTCACTTGGGGCAGCCCTTGTGCTTTCCCTGCTGGGGACCAGACTGCCACCCCCGGTCCTGGACCCGCTGCCAGCTCACATTGCTGCTGCCTGTGCCCTTCCCAGAGGAGAGGGACAGCCTGGCTCGGTGGCAGGATGCAGCTACTTGTCTTTCATGCCATGCTTTGCTCATGGATGCCAGCCCGGGCTCCTCCTCTTCCTCTCCTCTCGCAGCCAGCTCGCTGGCCAGTAACCCATCCCTGCTGTACAACCGGGGAAACTGAGGCACGGGGGCAGCGATGTGCTTGGCAAACCGAGATCCAGGCGCTCATATCCTGGAGTTTGGCTGTGCCACCACTCTCTGTGGGGCTGGGGGTGATGCCAGGTGCTGTGCCCCTCTTCTGGGGCAGGCTGGGGGCCCCATGCCCAGCTCAGCTGCCCTCACACAGCCAGGCAGCTGCCAGCCCGTGATGGATGGCCTCAGGGCGCTTTTCCACAGTATAAATAATGTTCTTGGAAAGCTCCAAACCACCCCGGTTGCCCTGAACTTTAATCTGATCCCGAGCAGGGGGCTCGTGGTGTCTGGGCCTCCTTCAGGAAATGGGGTTTGGTGTCGTCTGTCTGTCTGTCCTCCTGGCCAAACAGGAGCAGGAGAGAGCTGTGGGAGCTGCTCTGACAGGAGAAAAGGTGATTTTGGGAAGCCATTCCTGGCTGGGGAATGGGTTAATGGGGCATTCCTGCTTTGCAGTGGTCGCGGCTCTTCCCACGGCTGCTCCTGCCAGAGAGGTCAGCAATGAGACCTGTCACCCTTCAGCAATGCTGGAAATGTCCCCCAGCCTCTCTGGTGACACCGAGTCGGGTCGGGGGGGGGCTGGTTTTCTGCTGGCTCCCTTCCTCTGGCACCCTGCTCGTCCCCTTTGGGACCCACCCATCTCACCCATGTGCCTGATTTTTGGGATGCTGTACCTGGAGTGGGGACAGTCCTTGACCCTGGAGCAAACCCTTCCTCTTCCCTTTCTGTGACCAAAACCCTCTGAATGTTGAATTAACCACAAGAATTTGGTCTTCTGCAGCATCCAGGGAAGTGCCCGGGGCTGCCAGAATTCCTGCAGAATTTTAGGATGGAATTGGGTCCAGCCCCAGGCAGCTCAAAAGGATCAAGGGGTGCAGAATGGGGTCCCCACTGTGGCTCCTGCCAGTGGTGGCCTCCAGGGGTGGCAGGGAAGCTGCTGGGGTTGGGTGGCACTGTGGGCACCTGTGGCTCTCGTGGGTAGGAGGACACGGCCCCACTGCACATCCTGGGAGCCTGTGGGATTTCCAAATGTCAGCCTCTAATCCTTGGGGGGCTGCTTAGGATTTACATCTGATTAGAGCAGCGATTTAAGGGCTGCCAGCTGTTGGATCTGCAGGGAGAAAATTGGACTGTTTCCAGTCACTCCTGAAACACACCTTTAGCCCAAAACTGGGGGGTTTGGGGTCTGGGATGGGGTTTGCACTCGATGGAGCTGGAGCCTGCTGGGAAGGTCTTTATACACTTCTGAGGTGGGGTTTGGACTTTTTGGACCTCCTGGAGCTGTGGCAATGGCTGATGTTCCTCTTCAGAGGGCTGGGCTGTTGGGACATGGCCTTGGTTGTCCCTCCTGTTAGGCTGACCTAGGGATGGACCCAGGATTGGGATGGGACCTTCCCCCACCCTGCTCATACTCCTCTTAAACCCATCTTTAACCTCTTGCTCAAGGTTCAGGAGGGGGCTGGATCTGACCTTCCCATGGGAAGGAAGAGGAGCTCACCATGAATCCCCAGGCAGCAAATTCAGTTGGATTTGGCTGAGCAGAGCCTGGACTTGTGTTGGATGAGCTTTCACTGACCTTGGCTGACCTTGGATGCTGCTCTGAGGGGAAAACAGAGTTTGTGATTCAGCCCAAACCCTCCAGGGCTGAGGCAGCCAGGGCAGGAGGCTGTGGTAGGATGAGGGCTGTGGGACCAAATCCATCCCAGCCAGGACTGGGAGTGGGACCCCTCCCATGCACACATTTCCTGCTACAAAAAGAAGAGTGTTTGCCTTGAACCGTCACAATTTCTGGGGAAAAGTGGGGTTGGATGGGTTGTTTGCAGCACTCACATGGAGGATTTGAGGTGCTGTGGTTCCTGAGGCTTTTTAAAGCTCATTTTTGAGCGCTGTAATGACCATCTGCAGCACTAATGGGGACGGAGAGGCATCC
The DNA here is from genome assembly GCA_013399835.1 of Leptocoma aspasia. Lineage (NCBI taxonomy): Eukaryota > Metazoa > Chordata > Aves > Passeriformes > Nectariniidae > Leptocoma > Leptocoma aspasia. The sequence goes on along the minus strand of VXAX01004309.1, from coordinate 207,142 downwards.
AAACAACCTTGAGGAGGGAATGCTTCCAAATGAAACCTCCACTTCAAAGAAATGTCAAAACGCAGATTCCCTCCTTGCAGTGCAGAATCACCTCGTTTTCCAAATGTCAGCATTTCCCAGAGAACAGCAGGGCCGTTCCAGCCCAGCCAGAGCTGGGAGCTGCCTTAGCACTCGGCTGAGACTTTCCTGCCCCAAGTGCTCCGAAAGGTGCAAATCTTCCTTGGCAGGATCCGGCAGGTCCCGTTCCCAGAGGCTCCCTGCCCGCAGGCACCTGCGGCTCCAGCAGCCCATGCTGGGGCAGAGTCAGGCCTGGAGCTGAGGGTTATTTTTATTGCTGTGTTTATTGCCTTTTAAATGAACCTCCTGGAGGGCTGGTGCCTTTCAGAGGCAGGGAAGGGACCTTGAGCAGCCGGGGCTGTTGCGCAAGGTGTGTGCTGGAGGGAGAGGGAGATGGAAATTCCCTCTGGGCTCCCAGCTTGGTTTGTGGCCCCAGACATCCTTCTCACTCCCTTGAACACGCCTCAGTGCTGTTACATCTGGGCTGCTGACCTGTTTTCTCTCCTGGGAATCTCCCTCCAGGGCTGACCCCGGCCCAGGATCAGGGAGCAAACACCTGGAAGATTTCCTGCACAGCCAGCACTGCAGGGACTCGGGAGCAGGATGGAGCAGCAGGACTCCAGCTAATGGCCGGATGTCCCAAGACCTTTCAGAGTTATTAATATTTTCAGCTAATAAATGGCCCATGACACCAGAGTTATTAATTAATGAGCTGAAGTGCCAAGGCTTGGCCCGTGACCAGTTAATAGCTGACACTCCTTGGGGACCTGGCTGTGGTTCACTTTGGAGCAGTGCTGGTGTCGTGGGTCAGGTCCTGCCTGTCCTGGGGGTGGTTCCCTTGCTTTCCTAAAAGAGCCACTTCCAAACGGGATCTGATTCCCCTGAAAACGCTGTGGGAAAGGGATCCCTGTGACCTCAGTGATCTTCTCAGCCCGAGCTAATCTGGGTCTCGTCCTAATCGCCCGCTGTTTAATCCCCACTTTGCTGGGGATTTGGGGGATTTTGGGGATGGATGCAGCCTTTGGAAAGGTGCCTGGGATGGACCTGCTGTGGGGCTGGTGCTGGGAATGGCGTGGAGGCTCCCAGTGACTCATTCCTGGGTGGGGCTGGGCACAGAGCGAGCCCCAAGGCGAGCCCAGCCCTGCGGGGAGTGAATCCCAGCGTGGATGGGGCACCTCGGCCTTGCCAGGCTGCTGCTCCTGGAAAGTTCAGCCCTGGGCAGGGTGGAAGCTTGAACTTTGGAGCACCTGGGTGTGTGGAGCAGCTGGAGGAGGCACCTCCACCCTGGGCAAATGGCACTGCCAGAGGATTACTCATGGATAACATGGCACAGAGGATCCTGGAAGGCACAGAGGAGCAGGAGTGAGGTGTTCCTGCAGTGTTCCTGGCTGACAGCCAGGATTTCTCAGAGAGCCCCCAAGCCCTGTCCTGCTCTCTGGACTCCTCTGTAGGGGACAGGACTCCCTATGCCACCGTCCCTCTGTAGGATTTGCTGTCCTGGCAGCCAGGATTTCTCATTGGCCATTGATAATTAACTTATTTTTGTGCTTGCAAGTGAGTGATGGGGATTAACACCCTCCTGCCCTGCAAGGGGAGACAGGGAGGATGGGTGGGGGTCAAAATGAGCTTGACTTTCCTGCTGTCCCCTCTGTCCCTGCCAAGTCCCTCTGGAGGCGCCTCGTTGGCTTCAGCTGGAGGAGGTTTTGGATTTGGCTTTTGGATCGAGCCCTCAGGCATTAATAATAATGACTCATAAATCATTGCTTGCACCACCTGTTTGTCATGTTCCCACCCACAAAAACTGTATCAAGTGTTTGGAGGAGCTGAGCTGGCACGGGCTGTTTGTCACATCTGGACGGCATCACGGGATGCGGATCTGGCTCAGCCGCAGAGCGCGGCTCTTCCCTGGCTGGGGGGTGGGAAAAGCCACACAAATTCCTGCTGCAAGGCCTTCAGCAGCTCCTCCTGGGGTCTGCACGGCTTCTGGGAGCCTGTTTGCAGCGGGAGGGCTTGGCAACAGGATCTGAGGTGTCCCAAATGTGTGGGGATGGAGCATCAGGGCTTCATCTGTTGAAGCCCTGAGATGCAGCTGCTCTGTTGTTCTCCAGACTGTTCCAGAGGTGTCACCCACCCCGTGGCCTTTCATGCTGGGAGATGCCACCCCAGGCTGGGAGCAGGGGCTGGCTCCTGTTGCATGAACATATTATAAGTTTCTCTGCATGCAGGCCGGCAGAAAATTCTTCCCATGAGGAAGCGTCTTTTTACTGTCTTTTTACTTTGTACAAGTTTCTGTAAACAAATCTTTTAAGTTGTGTTCAAAGACAAATGGATTTCTCTGCCTGTCTCCTGATATAAGAGATGAGGGTTTTCTTTCTTTTAGCCTATGAGGTGAAAAGTTGTTATCTCTGATTGTGTAAGCTATTCTGGCATTTCCTTGGACAGAGCTTGGAGAAAGAGCTTCGATTGCTCTGGACTGGGCAGATAATAGCCCAAATTCTTTGTATTATGGAGTCATGTTAATAAGTCATATTTAGCCTTCTGATATTATTGCTAAGAGCCCTTTGTCAATGTACAAACCACGGCAATAGGCTCCCTAATTTGTCCCTGTGCCCACAGCCCAAACCTGAGAACGCCATCACCATCGCCGTGTCCTCGCGGGCGCTGTTCCGCATGGAGGAGGAGCAGAAGATCTACACGGAGCAGGGCGTGGAGGCCTACGTCAAATATCAGCTGGACCACGAGAACGAGCCCTTCCTCCCTGGGGCTGCCTTCCCCTTCGTCAAGGTCAGCAGCTGTGGCCCCCAAAAATTTGGGGGAGAGGACAGAGCTCATGTGGGGCCAGGATGGGCACGAGCAGCGGGGCAGGAGGGATGGAGCCACGGAGCAAACATAGGGCAGATAAACCTCCCAGGAAGTGATGTCCTGCTTCCAGGGCTGGATTTTCCATCTTGAGGCCAAGAATTGAACAAATCATCTCCTTGGATCACATTTAAAGTTTCCCTTTAGGGAATTGTATTTTTTTTTTTAATTATGATTATTGTTACGATTTATTTATTCTTGTAAATTGGCTGAGTTTAGCCTTGCTCCTGAGTCAGCCAATTTCTAATTCTGACGTGTTGAAATGAGACATTTCAAACTTGAAAAATATTTTCTAACTCCTGTACCAGTTAGTGCAGTTTTGGGTGCTGGAGCCCATTTCCAATGAATAAATTAATCAGCTCTGTGGGGCAAGACTTGTTTCTGATTGCTTAAAAAACACTTATCTGTAACTTGGAGCTAATTTATCCTTATTTAATAACTCCAAACCTTTTGTGTTTGAAAACAGAAGAGTAGCTAGGTGGATTTTTTTTCTCCCCCACAAAATGAATCTATTTTTTCCCAGCTGATGTCAGCTTGGCTTGGTGTGTGGTTGAGGTGGGGATTTTGATGACCAGGAGTGTTTTGTTGATGGGAAGGGGTGAGGGGCACACCTGGGGCTGGCCAGATTTGTGGATTTGGTGACCAGAAGTGTTTTGCTGGGTGGGAAGAGGGTCAGGGCCACACCTGGCTGACACCCACCCCCTGTCCTCGGGGTGCTGCAGGCTCTGGAGGCAGTGAATGCTCAGCTCCGTGAGCTCTACCCCGACAGTGAGGAGCTCTTCGACATCGTCCTCATGACCAACAACCACGCCCAGGTTGGGGTTCGCTTGATCAACAGCATCAACCACTACGGTGAGATGGGGACAAAGCTGTCCTTGGTGGCTTTTGGCCGGTGTCGTTGCTTGGCACCAAGGGAAGGAGATGTTTTCTCCCACCTTTCCCTCTTCTCCCAGATTTTCTGGGTGCTGAGCAGGAACTGGCTGGTGGGGAGGGGCTCTGGCTGCTGGCCCTGCTGTTGGGCAGCAGGACCAAAATTAACCCCAGCCCTTCCAGCACCAAGGTTGGGTTTGGGGGGCAGCCAGGCTCAGCTCAGGGTCCCTCTTGCCCTCAGATCTGTTCATCGAGAGGTTCTGCATGACGGGAGGGAACAGCCCCATCTGTTACCTCAAGGCCTATCACACCAACCTCTACCTCTCCTCCGACGCTGAGAAAGTGAGTGGGGCCATTGAAGAGGGTGAGTCTGGGGTCCAGCTCAAGGGGGGCAGTGGGGGGAACCTGGAGCCCTCAGGGGGTTGATCCCAGGAAGAATAACTCCAATATCCATGTCCCTAAGCTGACATGCACTTAAGGTTTGCCTTGCCCCACATCTCTGACGCTCCAAAGAGCCTCCAGTTTCCATAGAAATGAGCATTTCCTCCAGCTCCACAGCTCTCCCGAGGCAAAGGCGGTGTTTTCCCTCCTTAATTCTTGTATGCAAAGGGTGATTTGTCATCTGGGGGTTTGTTTTTGCCGTGGAAGCTCTCAGGGCCAAGCTGCAGGTGCTCCCGGGCGCGTTTCCTTGCGGCGTTTTGCTCCCAGCCCGTCGTGTTTTGCTCTGCTCCTCAGCGGCTGAGCCACGAGGACGGATCCTTGGATAACTGCCACCTCTTGCCTCATCCTCAGGGATTGCTGCAGCCACCATCTTCAGCCCCAGCAGGGACCTGGAGGTGTCGGAGAAGCAGCTGCGGGTGGCGTTCGACGGGGACGCCGTGCTCTTCTCGGATGAGTCGGAGCAGATCGTGAAGGCTCACGGCCTGGACATGTTCTTCGAGCACGAAAAGGCTCACGAGAACAAGCCCTTGGCACAGGTAGAGCTGGGCTGAAGGCAGGAAAAGGCTTTGGCAGAGAGGGATGCTCCCAACTCTGGGATCAAGCCAGAGCGAGGTGCGAGGTGGGGAAGGGCAGCAGCTGCTGGCCCANCAGAGGGAAGGGGCGATGACAGCAAGGTGCTGATCACAAAGGTGACAGGAATGTTTCTTCTTGCTGCTGCAGGGCCCCCTGAAGGGCTTCCTGGAGGCGCTGGGGAAGCTGCAGAAGAAGTTCTACTCCAAGGGGCTGAGGCTGGAGTGTCCCATCCGCACGTACCTGGTGACGGCGCGGAGCGCGGCCAGCTCGGGGGCCCGGGCCCTAAAGACTCTGCGCAGCTGGGGGCTGGAGACGGACGAGGCTCTGTTCCTGGCCGGGGCTCCCAAGGGGCCTCTGCTCAGGAAGATCCGGCCCCACATCTTCTTTGATGACCAGATGTTCCACGTGGAGGGAGCGCAGGAGATGGGCGCCGTGGCCGCCCACGTCCCCTACGGCGTGGCCCAGAAGCACAAGAGGCCGGCGCAGCAGAAGCAGCAGACCCCCAACAGCAAATAGTGGGGCTGGGGGATCCCTCGGCGTGGACCTCATCCCGTGGGTCACTCGTGCAGGGAATGTTTGTTCTGGGAATGGGGGAGCTCATCGTGGGCAGGGAGAGAGGAGGAAAAGCCTCCTTGATGGCTCTGCTCGTCGGGGTCTTTGTGGTGTTGTCGCTGTTCCTCGTGGGACTGGAGGCTCCTCTGTGCCAGGAGATGTTTTCCCAGTTTGTCCGTGCACCCTGCACCTGCTTTGGGCAAAACCCCTGGAGGATGGGTCTGCCTTGTGTGGAATCTTTGTGCCAGGCAGGTTTAACCTATTTATTTAAAACCCCCAGTGACTCCCAAAGCCTTCTGGCTTTCCCAAGCAAATGTTTAGGCTGAATTGTTGAACTGGAAAGTTGGGAGCACCCAAAAACCTTCCAAGCAGCTTTGAAACAAAATTTTGTTGTTTTAAATGGAATTAAACCATTATATTGTTCCTTCACAGTCCCAGCTGGTGCTCCCCAACCAGAAAATACTCAATGTCTGTCCTTTCACCAGGATTTTGCCAGCTTAAATTTGGAAAAATAGAAACAAATACTTAACATACTAAAAAAAAAAAAAATCCTGTTTCCTGCTTGGGCTGGTGTATTGTTGGCCCAGGTTTTCATATTTGGGTTTCACACTTGAATGATTTAGCACTTAAAATGAATAATCTCAGTGAGCATCCAAAGCCCAGCTTGTCCAAGGGCTGCAGATGCATGCCCAGGGCTTGAATTAAGTTAAACGCAGGCCTTGATATATTAGGGACATCATTTGAAGTCCATTTAGGTAAATCTGCAGAGAATTTCAGCCTGGGGATTTCAATTAAAGGATTTTTTTTCTCCCTTTCTAGGCTGAGCCCATATGAGTTGATAATCTTTTTCTCCTCAGCTTCTTCAAACCTCTGGTGTTTCCTAAAATAGACACCTCTGTTAGCGATGCTGTGAGAGAACCAAATCTCTGATTAAAAAACAGGATGGGAAATCAATGGGAGAGAAACCGGTGTGAAAATCACACTGACATTTCTGCTCAAAGCCCTGTCCCAGAGGAGACACTCAGGAGGAAAATTTACAGATTATTTCTTCCTTGTGGGTTTTTCTTTTCCTCTATTTATTTTTCTTTTTTTGCACAACACCCCACAGCTGAGCAGGAATGGTGCTCAACATTATCATGCAGTTTTCTACAAATTTCATGGGCTGAAATTTTCCAAGTTGTGTGTCTGGCTCTTTCCAGGGAAGTTTCAGCTCAAACAGTGAGGCTGGAGCTGGAATTACCACCCTTTAGAGGAATATGTAAATAACCAAGCTGGGGATGCCTTCAGTGGCTCGGGAGACTTTTCTCATTGCACTAAATCCTGCTCTAGCAGTGAAAAGCAAATTGCACTTTTTCCCCCCAAAAAATTCTTTGGCAGACTGTGAACTGTCACATCTGGGTGACAAACACCTCGGAGGAAGGTCTAAAATCCAAACAAACAAACAAAAAGCCTTGGGAGAAATGAGTTTCTGAGTGTCACATCCGCCAGCACTCAGGTTTATAGAAAGGTCTTGTCTTTTTTAATGTGAACCCAAGATTTTGGGATCTGAACTGGGTCTTGGAGAGTGTTTTTGGCAGCTGGGAGGGGGAGCACAGCCAGTAAACATTTCCAAGGTGTTTCCTGAAGATCGTGGAAGCCCAGCCAAGCCCAGCTTGTGCAGGGGAGAGGATGTTGCAGGAGGAATGGAATTGTCAGCCAGCCCTGGGGAGCAGGGCAGGGTGCCAGTGGGGTTGGGGACACGGGGATGTGTCTGTGGGACGACCCAGAGGTGATGCTGGTGTTGGCAGGGCTGGGCTGGCAGGAGGAGATGGATGCCCAGGGAAGCAATGGGTTGTGGTTTTGGGGCAGAACCCTGGATTTTAGCAGATTCCTGCTGCCTCTCCAGGCTATGAGGTGCACAGGGAGCTGGGTGCAAGCTGGGGACAGGGTTTTAGTGACCCTGCTTTGGGTCCTCCTGCTGCCAGAGCAGCTTAAGGGCTCCCTGGAGGTGTGGGGCTCAGGAAATGAGTCCCAGGTGAGCCAGACCTCCCCAAATCCTTCCTGAGCGGGGAGGATTTTCCATTCCCACCATGGCTGCCCCTTTTGCTTTTATCCACATGGCTTCCTCTGTTTTTGTTGGTTGTTTTTATTTTTTTTTCTTCCTCCTCCATCACCACAACTGGAAGACAAGGACTTGCTGCTTGTGTACTTGCCTCACATCCCCTCGGGCTGGGGAGTGTCCCTGGGATCATCTCCTGGGATGGGACTCCTCCCGCAGGGCTGTGCCTCTCGTGCTGTCCTGGCTGACAACTGGACTTTTCCTGCTGTGTGTTGTTGCTGTGGGTTTCACTTCATTGTCCTCCGGTGGTTTTTTGCCATGTAAATGGGATCCCTCGGGGTGTTTTTCCGTAATAAACCGTCTTGGTCCCAGCCCGGCTCCCTCTGTTCTCACAACGAGTACTTGGCTGCCTGGTGCAGGGTCTGAGCTCCCTGCTTGGGACCTCCCAGGTTTTATGGTGATGGGGTGGGCATGATAAGAAGGAAAAAGGGGTTTTGGGGTTTAAGGGAATTCAGAAAATGTGATTAAAGCTCCTACTTTGGGACTGGAGACCTGTGGGAGAGGTGGGATTCCAGGAGTGGGATGTGCTGTGATACAACCACCCCCCTCTGCTTCGTGAGCGGCTTTTGTGGGGCACCTGGGCTCGTGATGGAGCCCTGGATAAAAATACAGCTTGGCAGGAGACTTTTGTCAACTTGATCTTCTCCCAGCCAACAGGTGGGAGGCAGCAAAAGCTCAGCAGAGGAGATTTATGGCTGCTGAAGTACCGGCTTCATCCGAGCAGCGACACTGCAGCTCCGGCTCCTCCCTGCCACTGAGGGGAACAGATGGACTGAGGGGAAGCAACAAATTCTCCATCCATCACCAAATATAGCCAAGGAATGTCTGTAGGCCCCAGGGCAGCATCCCTGCTATGGGTGTTCATTTAAAGGATGGATGGCCCTCAGCAGAGCGTTCCTGCTTTGCTGGAGTGCCTTCCCCCAGCCCATCCCAAATCCTGCTGTGTTCTTCCACCAGATGGTTGGAGGGAAAAAAAAAAAATCGAATTCCAGCACAGATTCCAGCCTGGGATGCACCAGGGAAAGTCCAGGTGCGTCCATCCAGAGCTGGGAGGTCGGGATGTCCACGGCAAAGCCACAAGCTGCAAGGACAACCCCAAGCCCTCAATTGTGAGGGTTGACACTGAGATCAGGGGAGGGACAGGGAGAGGTTTGTGCAGGTGGATTTGGGATGCCTGGCTCAGCTTTGCTGCAAGCCTGAGGTTTTGATTCTGCTGCCTGTTTCCCAAGCTTTTCCCTTCCTCAGGAATGGCAGGGCTTTGCAGGGAGCGTGCTTTGAAATAAAGCCCGTGGAGGAGGAGGAGGAGGCGGAGGCAGAGCTGGTGGGAATTATGCTGCCACTCATCAATTGTCAGCACAGATGTTCCCGAGGTAATCACGGCCCTGAATAGCAGGAGCTGCTTTTCATGACGAATCCAGGATTTAAGCCCGAGAACTTGTGGGGTGTCTTGAGAGAGTGGGACACCCCTGATAAGCATGGCAGGGAGGTTGGGCAGAGCATGGACTCTGCTCTCCTGGTCTTTTGTGTGCACCAAGGAAGTTGTGACACGTCCCTGCCTCAGTTTCCCTATCACCATGACAGAATCACGGAATCCCAGACTAGTTTGGGTTGGAAGGAGCTTAAAGCTCATCCAGTGCCACCCCTGCCATGGGCAGACACACCTTCCACTATCCTAGAGTGCTCCAAGCCCCGTCCAACCCTGCCTTGAACACTTCCTGGGATGGTGAATCCAAAACTGATGGATGATCCAGAGGGAACGGGGGATGATTCCAGATCCTGGTGTGTGGGGGCCACGCAAATCCAGGTCTGTCCTGTGGTCTGGGAGGGAACTCTGCAGCACGTTTCGTTTTACATCCTCCCCGGAGGGCGGAATAGGCGCCAACAACCCCCAGCAGGAACCTGCAGCCATCCCAGGGGGATAAAATGTCAGGGCAGGGGACTTGGTGACAGGGTGACAGAAACACCCGGAGCTGGAAGGACAGATAAGGGGACCTGGCGGCAGGAGAACAAGCAAAGGGCACTTGCTATCAGCACCGGCGGGGCCGTGCCAGGATTTGAGCAGCCCGACCATCTCGTCCCTTCGACACTGCTATTTTTAGCCGTGGTTGCTGACGCCTCTGTCACCAGCGCCTAAAATGGTCCCCCCCGAGCACACCCAGGGCCACCAACGAAGCTGTGACTCAACGGGGAGGGTGTGGAGCTGCTCACGGCCCCGCTGGCTGGCGGAGGCAGCCGGAGCCTCCCGCTGCCAAGAGGCAGCTCCGTGCTGGGCCAGCTCCTCGGGAGATGCTCCACAAGTTCCTGTTCAGGGCCTGGCCCCTCGCCAGGAGGGGTCAGTGGGGTACGTGCAGCCACCTTCCACCTCCCCAGAGCTGGGAATTGCCCAGCCCTGACTGGGAATGGTCGCTATGCCTCGGTGTTGGTCCTTAGGGGATGGATCTGTGGGAGCTTCCACCCGCGCTGGTGGGAATAACCCTTTGGCTACTGGGCTGGAGCAACACGCAAGAGGGCAAAGATCTTGGAACCACAGAGCAAACCCATCCTGCTCCCTGCCTGGAGATCCACTTTTATAAAAAGCTGCCTCGTTTTCCCAGTTCTGCCCAGAGCAGCGAGCCACAGAGGCAGAGATCTCCCTGTCCTGGCGTTTTCCCATTCCTGCAGCGAGGGCTCCGTTACCGGGGCTGCACTTCAAAGCTTTGCTGGCAGTGCTCTGCCGGATGGGGCTGTGCCATAATCCCCCCTGGGAGGAGAGCAGAGCAGAGGAGGAGGGGTCTCAGGGCCTTCTGGAGCTACAAGAGAGCTGGAGAGGGACTTTGGACGAGGGTGTGGAGTGATAGGATGAGGGAGAATGGGTTTAAACTGAAGAAAAGTAGATTTAGATTGGATATTAGGAAGAAATCCTTCCCTCTGAGGGTGGTGAGACAGAAGCTGCAGATGCCAGGGAGGATAAATGAAGGAAAATCTGCTCTGGTTGCACTATGAGGGAAGCTTGGCTTCCCTGACCTGTGCTGACTTTTGCTGGGAATTTGAGCATGAGTGGACATTGTTGTCCGTGCTGGAATTCACGTCCATCCTTATGGGGATACGTTTGTCCCAGGGAATGGGGGAACAGTTCTCATGGGGACGGGGACAGGGACAGTTGTGGTGCCGAGTAGATGCCACGAGAGGGCGTGGGGGGCTGTGCAGTGTCGCCAGAGGTGACCTGGTGGCCGATGTCCCCCTCCTTGGTGTCCTAAGTGGCATCAACGCCTTCCACGGTGCCACCTGGTGCTCCTTCCCTTCAGGGGTGTGTTTGGGGAGTGTGAACGCGCATTTCTGCCTCAGCACAGCCCCGGGGGCCACCTGAGCCCCCAGACTGTCCCCAACCCACCCCCCTGCAGGGTTTGACCTCCATGGGGAGGGGCAGCTGCTTGAAGCCCACCAAGCTGCGCATGCAGAGATTTTCCTCAGTGCCAATTCTGGCGTGGCACACACGTCCTTAAGTGCCATCTCAGGCACTTTGTCACCCAGGGTGACCTGGCTGTGGGGCTATGGGGCCACCCCATATGGCAGGGGTGGGGTGATGATGGAGGCTTGTCCTGCTGGCTGCACAAACAGGCGCCTCTTCCTCGCCGGCCTCCTCCAGGTGCGGCTGGGAATCATTAGGAACTCTCCACGCCGGCTGAGTGTGGGAACTGGAAGAGAAAGCTGGAGAGAGGCCTTCTTTCATCTCCCCACTCCCTCCTCCCCCCCGTGTCTGCCAAGCCTGGCTTCCTTTTGAATCCTTTAGCTTGTGCCAAGCAAGGGAGAAGAGGAGGGGGGAAGAAAGAGAAAAAGGGGAAAAAAAAAAAAGTGCAACAACCACAGGAATGTGTCCAGGGATCTGGCTTCATTCAGGCTGCTGAGCCCTGAATACCCCAGCTCAACTTGGGGAGCTGGAGGGAGGGCAGCCGTGGCAGCAGTGGGAAAACAAACAGGGAAGTGCCATGAGTGTTGCCACAGGGAGTGACAAAGGGCGTCGGGGAGGGGGACACGTCCCCTGCCATGGTACTGGGGGTTTGGCAGCACCCCCGGGTCGGGGTGCCACAGGTCCCATGCTGGGAGCAAAGCTCCCATGTCTGGGTGAATCCCAGCTGTGTTCCATCCCGGGATGGGGACACGGTGCCCAGCCTGCCCACATTCCATCACCGTGGGGACATGGTGCCCCTGTGCCAGGCCTGTCCCTCCCCACAAAGACAACAGGGCTGCTGGCAGGGAGGGCTCCAGGGGAGTCTGGGAGCCTTTTCTCTGGCACGTCGGGAGAAGGATGGTTTTTGACTCGCTGCCGACTTTATTCCCAGCAAATTAATAATTTCCTCTTGTGGCAGCAGCGTTGGCCTGTGCGAGGGCGTGCTGGTGGCTCTCACTGCCCTCCCATCTGCCTCTCCCCCCTCCGGAGGGTCCGTGCCGCACCTCCCTCCATCCTCGTCCTCAGCTGGGCTCCTTCCAGCTGTGCGGAGCTGTCAGATCCAGCCCAGCTGTGCCGGCCGCGGCCTCGGGAGCATCCCGGCGGGAGCAGGGCCCGGCTGTGAACTGATGGTGCGAGTGCCGGAGGTGGCGGGGAAGCGCCTTGGGTGGCGGTGAGGGAGGCGCAGCTCCAGGAAAGAGCTCTCGCTGCCTCTTGGCTTCGCAGCCGCTCTGGCAGCGCTCGGAGAAACGGGAAAAAAAGCAGCGAGGGAGCCACCAGCACACGCTGGACTCTGTCCTGGAGACACGGGGCAGCTGCCGGACAATCCCAGCGCTGGATGGGAGCACTGGCCACCCCGGCGTGGCAGTAAGCTGGGCACGGGAATTGTCACCCGAGTCCTCGCAGAGCTGCACACACACGCTGGCCGCTCCTCCCCGCGAGCCGTGAGCTTCGTGCATCCCATCCCATCCCATGCCATCCCATGCCATCCCATCCCATGCCATCCCATGCCATCCCATGCCATGCCATGCCATGCCATGCCATGCCATGCCATCCCATCCCATCCCATCCCATCCCATGCCATCCCATCCCATCCCATGCCATCCCATGCCATCCCATCCCATCCCATCCCATCCCATCCCATCCCACTCCGGGGCTGTCCGTGTGTCCGGCCACGGCACAGACACCTCTCCCATGTGCAGGCACGCACCGTGGCACTCGGTATCGGCAGATCTGCTGGGAACGCCAGCCGTTCCTCCGGCAGCGATTGTGTTTTGTTCCTTATTTATATCCCCGGGGTGGTGCCACAGGTGGGCGATTGTTCCAGCTGACAGCCTGAAAGGCAAAGGAACAAGATTGAACTTCCTGCTATTCAATTAGAGAAAGTGAGCATTCAGCAGCAGCTGCTGGCTGCTGGCAGGAGCCGAACCCCCGCCGCGGTGGGCGCAGGGAAAGGCAGGAAAAGCTGCCTGATGCCACGGGCACAGCGGGTTCCAAAGCACCTCTGGCTGTCACTGCTCTCTCCTGAGTTCGGTTTCTGGGAGGAGGCTTCCTGATCAAAGCAGCTCCATGGAGCAGAAGTCGGATGAGGAGGAGCTGGGGGAGCTGAGNAACCCCCGCCGCGGTGGGCGCAGGGAAAGGCAGGAAAAGCTGCCTGATGCCACGGGCACAGCGGGTTCCAAAGCACCTCTGGCTGTCACTGCTCTCTCCTGAGTTCGGTTTCTGGGAGGAGGCTTCCTGATCAAAGCAGCTCCATGGAGCAGAAGTCGGATGAGGAGGAGCTGGGGGAGCTGAGCCTGGAGAAAAGGGCGTTCAGGGGGGACCTCCTGGCTCTGCACGACTCCCTGACAGGAGGGGGAAGCCAGGAGGGGGTCAGGCTCTGCTCCCAGGGAACAGGATGAGAGGAAACAGCATCAGCTTGTGCCAGGGGAAGTTTAGGCTGGATATTAGGAAAAAAAAAATCTTCACTGAAAGGGTGGGCAGGCATTGGAACGAGCTGGCCAGGGCAGTGGTGGAGTCACCATCCCTGGAAGTGTCCAGAAAACACGTGGATGTGGCACTCGGGGACATGGTTTAGTGGAGAGCACGGCGGTGCTGGGTTAATGGTCAGACTCGGTTTTAAGGGTCTTTCCACACTTTAATGACTCTGTGGGAAGCACCAGCATGGAAAACAGCAGCGTGTGGTGGTGGGGGACACTTTAGGTGGGGAGAGGCCACGGCAGGAGGCAAAGCCAGGAGCTCCAAGTGCCGGAGGGAGCGGCTTCCCCCCGGGCCAGCCCCAGCGCTGCAGCTTCGCCCCTGCCCTGAACTCTGCGTGATCCCTGACCCTGGGGCCTCTGTGGCAGAGGGCTGGTGGCTTTGGAAGCCCTCTGGATGTGTGCTTCCCCTCCTCTGTGCTGGAAGGGCCAGGGGATGATCCCTTCTCCTGGGACTGGGAGCCTCCTTGTCCCTGTTTCTCCAGACATGTCTGCGCTCCCTCCCGGAGGCCGGCAAGGGAGGAAGGAGTGTGAGCTCCTGTGAGCTCCACATTGGGAACAAACCTCTCCTCCTCTTCCCCTGCACTGCCTGGGCCCCCTCTGAGGCATCCAGGGCCTTGTGGAAACCCCTGCAGCACCCAGGGTGCAGTGAGGGCTTCAGGGTCTCCATGTGCCAGGAGCCCAAGGCCGTCCCTGCTCCATTTCCTTCCCTCACTCTTCCCCTCCTGGGGCTGATCCAATTGGAGAAAAGTCTCCTGCTGCCACCTCTCCCTGCCTCTTCCCCGTGCCATCTGTCCCCAGCACAGTGACAACCTCACTGGTGGCATTCCTGCTCCAGATCCTCCCGTGCACCCCTTAGCTCTCTGCTTTTAATCCATCTGTTTCCACGGGCTCGGGGTGTCTCCCAAGCTGGTTGTGATCATCAGGGCTGCAGTTGGAATCCGTTTGGCACAGCTGCAGCACACGGAGAGCCCCACATGCCTCCACGCACGCCAGACCCCGCAGCTCTGTCACCCTGCCCTGATGCCGAGGGTGGGACCGGGCTGAGCTCAGCACGTCGCACGAACATCGGGGCAGATCGGGGAGGTGACGCTCTGCAGCCAAGGCAATCAGCAGCAATTAGCCCCTTTTGGAACGCTGCAGAGGCTTTTCCGTGCGTGCCGATGCTTTGGAAGTGACGGCGTGGGGTTGGACATGCCAAACCACCGGCCAGGTCTGAGCCAGGCTCGGTGCCTCGTGTCGCTTCCATGAGGCTGGGAGGGCTCGGGGGTGATGTCTGTGAATGTTAAAGGCACTTGTGTACCCAAGCAGAGCAGGCACATGCTGTCATTGCCTCTGCAGTGCCATCTGGCCAGCAGCAACGCAGCTAGAACCAGGGCTGTGTGCAGGAGAACATTTTACAACAGAAAGCAATTAACAGAATAAAGCCCTTTTTAAAATCCAGTAATTAAAAACAGTC
>VXAX01004309.1:157802-192177 GCA_013399835.1 Leptocoma aspasia | reverse complement strand
GTTTCCCTGTGGTGAGGGGATGAGTCACGCCGGGTGTGAGGCTTGGATCAGTGTGTGGAGCCAGTTTAGGCTCCGAGGTCACTGCAGAAGTGCAAGATCTGCTCAGTTCACAGCCAAAGCTATGCTGGGCATGATAAAACCAAGCAAAGAGCAATGCAGAAATTTTCATCACGGGAGAATATACTCACACTATCTTTTGTGTGGTTCAAATCCACCAGATGTATTTTTAAAATACGTTTTGCAGTGAGATGGGTGTTGATATCCACATCTGGACCTGAAGCTCACAAAGAGCAACACATCCAGACCGCTCTACAGAGAGAGTTTCAAAAATCACTATTCTTCTTTGGGTACCTACTTTGCATTTCCAGGTGAATTCAGCACCTACCCCCTGCACCCTGGTGTCCATACAAAGCCCATTTTCACATCAAAATTGCTCATTCTGTGTGTGTCTGTGTAGCTGGCAACACGTGTTAGTACTTGTGGAGCCAGCCAGCACCTCTGCCCAGAGAGAGCCCACCCAGCAGACATTCAAACAGGGGACCTGTATGGAGATGAGTGGAGCAGGCAGTAGAAGAACGTGTTATTGTGTAAAACCACTTCTGAAAGCACCTCGCTTGGGCCTATTTTTAATAGGCTGAGCTGGGTCTAGTTTTCATCTCACTGCAGACAGCACTGTCTGTGCAGGACAATCCTTCACAGACTCCTATTAAAATGCTTCATCCAACTGAAAAACATTTGGATTGGGGTGAACCCAAGTGCTCCATTTCCAGATTTGGGTGTCTGACACGAGCTGGCTGGGATTGCAGGAGGGTGTTCACATCCCTGCTCCGAGTTTCGTAAGGCACAGAAACAGCCCTGAGCCAGCTCCCCTTTCCAGAGGGACAAACTCTGCTTGGGGGAGGTGGCCCAGCCAGCCTCATCTCCCCTTCCCATGCCTGGTTATCCATGGTTATGGAGACTTCACCTCCACGGGGACCTAAGGGTTGAACTTTGCCTCCCTCTGCACATCTAGCGCTGACCTTTTAGCCTTGCAGGCACAGGTTCCTGTGGGGCCCTGTTCCTTAGCCCGTCCCCACAATGTCCCTTATCCCCTGAGCACAGCTGTGAGCCAGCAGGAGGGTCCCTGCTCTGTCACCTCCTGCCAGGTGTCCTCCTGCCCAGCTCCTGGCCCCTCTCTGAGTGGTTCAGGGGTGTCTGTGAGTTCAGAACATCCCAGCCCACCCTGAAAATTGTGGTTTGGGAAGCGACTCTCTGGGAAACCACATCAGTGCCACCACTGGCCTCACCCTGAGGAGCAGCCAGCCCTCCCTGGGTGGGAGCTGGGATCCCAGAATTCAGATCCCTCCTGCTATCGCAGCTCTGAGATGCAAAGCCCTGCAGACAGGGCAGGCTCAGACATGAGAGACGGGAGGTTCACACATGGAGGAAAAAAGGCCAAGACTCCAGAGCTCAGATTGCTGCTTTTCCAGCCCCGTGGAGATGCCATCACAGGTTGGGATTCAAGAATTGTGCCTGGGAGTGGATGGACAGCTTGGTGCAGAAATCTGTCCCAGGCTGGTGGGAGATTCTTGGAGGGGAGAGAGTGGGATTCAAGTCTCTGTTTTGCTCCCCATCCCCAATTCCTGAGCTCTGTGTTGTGGGTAAAAATGAGATGGGAACCACAGAAGACATTTTTTGGGGTGGGGGGTGGAAACTGCAGATGGCAAACGTGTGTAGAACATATGTGCAACAGAGGTTGCTCTCCAGCCAGAAATGATCCCCTCTCCTTCCTTTCCAGCCATGTTTCCAGGTCTGTGTCTCCCACCACGACATCTCAGATACAAGCCAGGAAGAAGAGGAGAGGGGTGAGTGTCCTTTATGGTGACCAGGGCAGCTGTGTCCCCTGGTCAGGCTGGCCCTGTGTGCACTGGGGGGCTGTTGGCCTATCCTTACTGTTAATATCACCTTTACACTGCTCCTGCTCCACCTCCTGCAGAAGTCTCTCCAAAGCCTATTTTTTTTTCAGAGATTTGGCCTCAAACCTGGCAGAAAAGGGGAGAACAATTTCACCTGGGCTTATCACACTAACTCACGTTCCTTCACCCGACTTCTGCACCCCCAAACATTCACACACACGGCCCTCCCAAAGCACCTGGAGGGCTTTAGGTCTGTCATCTGTGGCTGTAAGTGACTGTGGTTTCTTCTGTCTGCTTGGAAATCTCCCACAGATCATCGAGAAGCGGCGCCGTGACCGCATCAACAGCAGCCTCTCGGAGCTGCGGCGCCTGGTGCCCACGGCCTTCGAGAAGCAGGTGTGTGTTTGTGGGAGCCCCTGGTGCCCTCCTGTGAGGGCTGCAGGGTTTGGGGTACAGCCCCCAGGATGAGGAAGTCTGGAGCAAGTCTATGCCTTTCTTACGCTCCTCACTCCAGGGAGTAAGTAGGTGGTGGAAATGGGGTGGTGAAATGATATTTGTAAATATTCAGGAGCCCTGGGGAGGATAAATTCAATTTAGGAAGTGTTTTGCAGATATGAGGAAGAACAGAAATGGGGCTTCTTTCAACCTGCATCAGGAAGGAGCTCTTTTTTCTGCTCACTTGATGTGAAAAACAGAGCCCTGGTAGATGCCCTGAGCCATTCTGAGCACTCCTGGGCTTCAGGGAGGTTTCAGGGAGGAAATCATTGGTCAGACCCCAGCTCCTGAGAGGCACAAAGCCCTGGACCATAAAATGACAAATGGCTTTTCCTTTCTGCTCCCAACACAGGGGTCTTCTAAGCTGGAGAAGGCAGAAATTCTACAAATGACAGTGGATCACTTAAAAATGCTTCATGCCACAGGAGGAGCAGGTGAGAACTTCTCTTATGAGCACATGGGTGAGGTGAAGGTGCAAACCTGGAAGTAAAATTCCCCAGCAGCAGCAGCAGCGAGCTGCCTCCAGCCAGCTCTGCCTGCTTCCCAAGGGAGATACCTTTTGGGGGAGGACAGATGGGCATTTTCCTACAGATGGGTCAACACCCCATGCATCCATTTGGTGTATGTGGGATGATAAACCCCCAGCCCCACAGGGACAGCACTGTTGGTGTCACATCCCCTGCTAAAAGCTGTTTTGCCAGAGACTCATTTATTCCTGCTCAGAAATGGAGCCTGCTTCCAGAAAAACCATATTAAACTCTTTACCTCCTCCCTGGGATACATTTCCTGCAGAGGCTGAATTCTGCATGAGGACTCTGCAAATAAACAAGGCTTTTTTTCCCTTTCTGTTCTTTTTTTTTTGTGTGTGTGTGTCTCTTGGTTGTTGTAAGAAGAGAGAGAGAGCCCTGTGCAAAATCCAACAAAGGTCTTATTTGTACTGAGACCTCAGTACAGACCCTCTGTCCTGTTCCAGTTAACAGGATGGAGATCACAGCTCCAGTAAAGAAGCCTCTGGCTTGCTTACCACCCAGTTTTGGCTTTCTGGGGACATTGCTGGCATCCAGGCTTTGGTTCAGGGCTGTAACTTGGTCTGGAACATTTGTTTAGATATTCAGTTTGACTGCACTGCAACAAAGAGCTGCATTGTCACGAGAGACCCCATCAAGCACAGTGGTCCAGCGCTTCACTGTGCTGTGACATTCTCTGCTTTATTGCTTATGGTCTCATGAAGCTGCAAGTTGGGAGCAGAAGCCTGAAAATCAGCAGTTGGTTGCTGATTTCTGTGGCTTTGAGCTTTCTCAGCCCAGCTGTTTTGGTTCTGCCACTGCCCTGTGACATTGTTTTAAAGGGAGTGTAAATTTTGGGAGCCAGGGAGAGGGAAGTGGTGCTAAGCTGGGTGTTGAGGAGACACTGTCCTGAGTGGAATGTCCCACTGGCAAAGGCAGCCCAATCCCAGTGCCCATCTTGCCCACAGCCATGCCTCCAGCAGTGATAACTGATAGAATCCAGAAGGGAAAAAAATCTCCTTTCCTGAGCCCAGCTAATGAAATCTCTTTCTGGTCTCACACCAGTGAGAGGCTCCCTGACCCTGGTGGGTTTATCCCAGCGAGATAACTGCTCTCATGCACACAAACGTCCAGTCCCTTGGGACACCCACTTGGCTGCCTGCTTCAGGAATATCACACGGCAGCAAAGTGCCTCAAGTGAAATACACAGTGCATTAGAGAGGGTAGTGAAATCCAGGCACATTCCTGAGCTCTGCACGGCCTTACTGTCACCCATGTCCTCTCCCTCCAGGCTTCCTGGATGCCCGGGCTCTGGCTGTGGATTACAGAAGCATCGGCTTCCGCGAGTGTCTCACCGAAGTTGTCAGGTACCTGGGCATCCTCGAGGGCCAAAACGCTGCCGACCCCATCCGGCTGCGACTCCTCTCCCACCTGAATAATTACGTGGCCGAAATGGAGCCTTCACCTGTGGCCACGTCCCTGCTGCCCATCCAGACCTGGCCGTGGTCCTTCCTGCACGGCGCCGCCGGCCCTCTGCAGATCCCCAGGAGGGAGGCTGCTCCCGCTCCGGTTGTTTTGACTGCATCTTCCCTGGCTTACCCCAGCCCTGCAGTGAGGCCGGCCCCTCTCCGCCGCGTCCCCGGCGAGATGCTGCCGTCCCGCCGGAGCTTCCTGGCCAGCAGGATGGGCTCCTCCAGCCGGAGGGCCCGGGGCGCGGGCTCGGCCGCAGCCGTGCCAGCCGTGCCCAGGATGCCGTCGCCAGCGGGAGCACTGAGAGAGAGCTCATCCAAGAGCAGCCAAATTGCCACATTCCTCTTCTCCCCGGCCTCTGCCGGCATCCCTGTGCCGCCAGCTTATGCGGCACCTCCCGTCTTGGGCGCTGCCGCGCAGGGACCAGGGATCAGGGTTGGGACATCCAGGATCTGCCGCTCCTGGGCCACGGAAATCGGGGCTTTCTGACCCTCCCTTCCCCTCCGGAGACAGGAGTTCTTCAGCGCTCATCGCCCACAAGGCTGAGAACAAACTCGGTTGAAAAGGCATCTTTCCTGCTTTGCAGAAGCCAAGGATCCATAGAGAAAATTCTCTGCTCTTCCCTCCCTCCTTGCACCGCCCTCCTCACCTCACCATCACACGTCCTCTCCCTCGTGATGCCTGCAAACGTAAATCACATCCAATTCCATGCACTTGTCTGCACGAGGCCACGCTCCAGACCCTTCTGGATATGAGGGAGGGGCACACGCAGATCCCAACCCCGTTCCTCCTCCAGCAAACCCCTCTGCAGAACCCAGCCTTGCTCTCCTTTGGAAAACAGCCAGCCTTGAAATACTGTCTTTATTTCCCTGGGGACTCGGAGCTGCCAGCCAGACTTGCTCGTGCTGATTCCCTGCGACGCATCCCCCAGCTGCAGCACCTAATTTTGGTGTGGTGGGATGGACAGAGCTCACACCCCATGCCCAGCACTGCTGGCACCCACAAGGCCAGCTCCAGCCCCCCCAGCTCCCGAAGAGAACTGGCTGCCTGCTAATCCCTGTGCTTTCCTCTCTGCATTACCAGCTTTTCCCACTGACGTGCCCTTAAGGTGGAGTGAGGCAGCAGCTTAGCAGGGCTCATTCCCACAGCCCAGCTGAGATCCTGCCGTGGCTGCAGGGCCTGTGCTGGGTTCCTGGCACAAACCCTGCCGGAGCAGCCGGCCAGGCCACCCAGGTACAGCCCCTGCCCCGCACCGAGGTGTGAAGAGGTGAGACAGAGGATTTCAAAGGGACCCCTGTCACGGAGGAGAAGGCTCTGACTGCCAAAGTGAGAAGAAAATGCCTTTCCCTCTGCCAGCCTCCCTGCTGGAGCTGTCTATTCTCCACCCCCTGCTGAACAGCCGTGACTGTAAAGGGGGAAAATGGGTTGGAGCAGCCTGAATTTGAAGTGCCTCCCTCGTTCTCCCTGAGCCCAGCATCCCTCACCCTCCCCTCCCACAATGTCTCTGTTTTCTTTCTCCAGCACTATGTTTGGGTCTCACACCTCTCACCCTCCTCCCTGAGCTGGGACCAAAACCCCCTGAGGTGTCACTGCACTTGTCCTGAGTCCTGAGAGCTCTCCCTGCCTTGCCTTGCGTGCCCCTAGATGACACAGCAGATCACACCTCTGCTCCTGCAGCTGGCCTCCCCTCCTCTCCTCTTTGGGCAGAAAGAGCAGAAACTTGAAGCTTTCTAGCCACCCTGCCCCTGTGCCATGTCCTGTGGTGGCAGGGCAGGGTGTCCCAGTGCTCTCCCTCACCTGAACAGCTCCCTGCATTTGTGCCTTGACTTGCTGGGATACACGTGCAGAATATTCTGGACCCAGCTGCATGCCCAACCCTTGCCCACCTCTACAGCACTCCGACACGGGAAGAAAGGAAAGGTCAGTGCAAAGAAAGGTAAAAAAGAGGGAGAAGATCTCTTTTGAATGGGAGAAACTCTTCCCATGCCTCAGGTCAGAGGTGCAGCCGGTTGGGCTGTGTGGATGAGCTGTTGTTTTCCTTCCTGCAGATGGTATCTGCCGTGTGCATGTCAATGTATCTATCTGACTTTATTTGGGAAGTGAGTCCCTCCCAGTTGTTTTGATGGAAGTCATCACACTTAACACACAGAAATGCCTCTGCTGCTTCTCACCCTTGTCCTCAAGTGCTGGAATCAGCCAGGAATAATATATTCCCTTTTAATAAAGTCACAGGAGGGAAATCCTCGTGGACCCTGGCTGTTCCTGCAGCTGGTTTGTGCACTAGAGCTCACGGCCTCACTTTACACTGTGCAGTGCTCTTAGATTCACGAGCTGTGACATCAGCAAAGGTGTCAAATAAAGTCTTTCAAACCCCTGTCCTGGTTGTGAAATGTAGTGTTGAAGTGAATCCGATCTGCTCATCCAGCCTGCCTGGATCACGGAAGGGACCTGTGGAGGTCATTGATGAGTAATTTTGTGGCAGGTTTTGATTCCTGAAAAGCTTCAAAAAAAAAAGGTAAGATGCAGCTTTTAAGGTGGCATCCCCTCTGATTGTTTGATAGCTCTTGGTCATTCTGGCCCCAAGACTTTTTTTTGGAAAACGAGTCAAAATCAGCCGGGTAGTCACCAAGGCTTGCCCTGAGATTGGCAATAACCCGTCACTCGAGAAGAAATCATTTCATTTAAGGTCTACAGACATGTCAGGGAACAGATGGGGTCTGGCAGAACCTTGCAGCCAGACTGAGGACTCACCCTGGTCTCCTGACCCTTTGCAGCCAGGACCAGAATAACCCCTGTGGCATTTCGCTGTCGGGAAACGCTTTGGACTAAACAAAGAGCCACAGCTGAGAGCCTGTCTCTGTTTTGAGGAAAGGACCAGTAAATGATCCCTCTTCGTGAAAGATGCTTGGGAGAATTTTACTGGGGAATGGTGGGAATTCAACTTCCTTTCCCATAACTCTTTCTCGCTGCAAAATGCCTTTCAAAACCGCCCATAAATCCCTTCCTTAAGTGCTGTGTGGGGAATTGCTGGAAGGGAGCAACTGCAGCTGTGGTGGAGTAATGCAGCATCCGTCTGGAAGCGGGGAGAAACGTCAAGAGCAATAATAGGGCTATTGATGACGGGTCGTCCCGCTGGTGCCTGGGCTGCCCTGACCCGGCTGGAGGCGGCGGTGGGAGCTCAGTGCTCTGGTGTGGCCTCGGCCAGAGAGATGAACCAAATTACCCTCCGTGGGAGGCAGGCACACAAACCGGCCCCGCGGGCTACAGCGCTAAAACAAAACAGAGACAGTGGGGAAAAAAAAAAACCACCCAACCCCACTTCCTGATCTCAGCGGATCAAACGGGAGCCGGGGCGGGTGGAAGGGCATCGGTTCAGCCCCGTGGGGTTTTCTCCCCACAGCAACGGTGATTATAGAGCTCGGGACTGCAGCTTCATTTTTTTTTTTCTTTTTTCTTTCCCAGGGTTTTTTCTTTAGCCTAAACTCTAATACATCCTGGCAGCTTTTGATCTACCCTGCAGGGGAAATCCCCGAACTCTCCGTGCACTCCCTTCATCCTTGTTCTTCAGGCAAAAAAATCCTGATGGAGAAGCCTGTGGGAAGGCGTGGGCTGGGGCAGCTCGGTGGCACAGCGGTGTTAAACGAGGCTCTCACCCGACACGGCTGGAACAAAACAGGGTCCTGATGAACGGGCTTGGAGGGGACAGGGACACTGCCAGGCTGTGGGAGATCTGCTGTGCGGCAGGTGCTCCAGGAGCCAGCCCTGCTCTCCCAAATTCCCCTGCGTGAAAAATGTTGCTTATCTCAGTCCTGCTGCTGTCTGCCCTGGGTGAAATGTCCTCCCTCCTTTCTGCTCGTGGAGCAATCCCGTCCTGCCATCTGCTGGTGAAATCCTAAAGCCGAGGAGGACAAATCCTAAACGGAGGGCAGCATTGGGTTGAAAACCTGCCATCTGTGCTGAGAATTGGGTGATCTTTTAGGGTGACTGAGGCACAGCAGAGCAGCTTGGGAGGCCTCTGGATGATCGATGGGTCACCCACCAGCACCATGGATGGGGATGGATTGGCCAGATAAAGCTATTTACAGATGTCCCCTCTGCTCCAGGCGCTGCTGAAGGTCCTGAGAGGGCCAGCTGGGAGGATCTCAGGTATCTCTGGTCACCAGGAGCAGCTGCACTCGTGTGTTGAGGGCACCAAGAGCAGCGGGCTCCCTGGGGCAGTTTTGTACCCAGCCCATCAGTCGGTGTGGGGAGTGAAAAGGATGGAGCAGGACACAGGGCTGTGGCTGTCTGCACAGAGTCCCCAGGGAGGATGCACAAATGTCACTAAATATGTTTCAAATCAGAGCCGTTCGCAGCGTAGCCACAGCGGCTGCTGCAGCCAAAGGGCATTTCATGTGGAAACATGCTCCTTGAGCTGGGCTGTGTTTTGACTTTAGCTGTCAAAGCAGGAGCTGAACACTTTCCACAGCGACATGCCTGTGTCAGTCCCTGGTTTCCCAGTAGAGGAGGTGCCAGCTGTGAAGGACCAAGCACAAAACAGTGGCAGGTGTGATCCCACCAGTGTGGCCTCGCAGCACCGTCAGCTGTTGGGAGAATGATGAGACCAGGAGGAGGATTTGTGCCATTTGTGTCTTTCAAGACAGAAAATATTGCAAATCACTACAATTTGCTTTGCTATTTTTACCTTTATTCTGCTACTCTTGATTATTCTGCTGTAGTGAAGGGGAAGATTTCATATCCCATTTTTATGATAACATTGTATCCTGCTTTTAAAGCAAATTAAAGGCAATTTAACAACTGAAAAGCCATAATGCCCAGCTAACCAGTGTCTACAGACTATCTTAGTCCCACTTAACAGGACAGCCATGGAGCCTGAAGGTCACTGATGAATCACTGAATCCCGCACTGCCGTGTGCTCACGCTCTGCTGAAGATGCTGGAAATAGATAATTATGGATCTCCCTGGAGCTGATCTCGTGAGCGTGAAGCCACAGGACGGCAGCAGAGGGGGGTGAATCCCTCTCCCATTCCAGCAGCTTTCTGTTGGGAGTTGTTTAAACCTCACTCTGGGAAGAGGGACTGACATGGGGAGACATCAGGACCCTTGGTCCCGCTCCAGGGCAGCCCATGATGGGAGCTGGCACAGTGCCGGGGCTGCCGCAGGAACTCGCGCTTATTTGAGGAAAAATGATGGTCTGGAGAGGAGGAGGTTGTGGGAACAGCTCCAGCTCTGACCGCTCCTCATCCTGCTGCCAGTGACACCTCCAAATTCAGAGCTTGGAGCAGTGAGAAGAATGATCCCAAAGATTCCAAAGAGGAATTCTTTGCTCTCCTGGTGCATTCCTCTGCTCCTTGCCCCAATCCCAGCCTCATGGCCCTGCTCTCCCCAGGAGACTTCTCTGAATTTTTTGTGTTTTATGGTGGGACTGAGCTGCCCTGTGAGACATCTGCACATGTAGGATGGGGTGGGAGGGAAAACAACCCCAAAAACGCTTCTGGGGTCTGTTGCTGTGGATCCATCTCTCTGCCAGCTGCCCACAGGAATTGTTTGTGCTTAAATCCGGCTAAACGTTGAGGTGAAACTTGTGTTTTAGGTTATGGCTGTTCCTCCTTGCTGGGCACCACTGAACAGTCTGGCACCATCCTCTGACAGCCCCTGGGGATATTTTATAGATTTTATGGATTGATGGGGTTCCCTCTTAGGCCCCCCTCNCGCCGCGTGCCGCGCCGCCACAGCCGCTCCGGTTTATTTATAATACCTTTAGGCTATCTAGCCCAGCCGGTTTTAGAAGAAATAGTTATATTGGTGCCAGAAAGAGAACGAAAAGGAAGCCTGAAAGGGGCTGTGAGTGTGTTTTATGTGTGTTAGAGCTTTATTTTTACNCTGTTCCTCCTTGCTGGGCACCACTGAACAGTCTGGCACCATCCTCTGACAGCCCCTGGGGATATTTTATAGATTTTATGGATTGATGGGGTTCCCTCTTAGGCCCCCCTCCTCCAGAATAACCAGGCCCAGCTCCCTCCTCATGAGGGCGATGCTCCAGACCCCAACTCATCTTTATAACCTCTGCCGGACCCCCTCCAGCAGCTCATTGCCTATATTCCCCTACAACAAATTAAGGAAGCGACACAACTTCCAACAACAATTAACTTTAATCATTCCGTTCTNAGGGGCTGTGAGTGTGTTTTATGTGTGTTAGAGCTTTATTTTTACATATATATTTTTTTTAATTTCCTCAGAAAATCAACGGGCCGCCGCTCTGCAGAATCTGGGATAAATCGAAGCAAAAGAGACGTTGGAGTTTTAGGAGGTTTTTGCCTCAGAGTGCTCGGGAGCCGGCGTATGAATTTTGGCGTCTTATCCGATCCCTGCTCTCCAGGAGGCTTGACTTTGGGGTGTTTTTGCTGATTTTCAAGCTTGCACAGCCCTCTCAGCTGCTCTGTGTCCCGCCAGCCCCCTTGTCCCAACCTTCTGCCGGCCGCAGTTTAGACTTTAGAGTTTGAGTGTTCCCCCAGAATTAATATTTATTAGAAACTTGACTCTGAGGCCCCAAGTGAAAGACCCCAGTGGTTGAGAGCGCCGAGGGGAAGATGAACACGGCCGCCAGCAGTTACCCCATGGCCTCGCTGTACGTGGGGGACCTGCACCCCGATATCACCGAGGCCATGCTCTACGAGAAGTTCAGCCCGGCTGGCCCCGTGCTGTCCATTCGGGTCTGCAGGGATATGATCACCCGCCGCTCCCTGGGCTACGCCTATGTCAACTTCCAGCAGCCCGCAGATGGTAAGTGACAATTGCAGCCACATCCATGGCTTCCCCCCCCCCTCATTTTTCCTCACTTTTCCTCGTTTTTCCCCACTAACTCACGTGTTGCTGTGTAGCTGCCCACCACAGCGTTACAGGGTGAGGCGTCCCTTTCTGGTGATTGCAACAGGAGTATTTTTTACTGCTTGGTGTCTACAAAATGCTCTGCAGATGCACTTCTTAGTAACATCTCTAATTTTAGACAGGCCTGTTTATTGCAGTGAAACGAAATTTCAGAGATTTGTGTTTGTTCCTCGCATAAGAAACAATCCTCGCTGTGTTTCCCTTCATTCTGGGGTAGTTTGGGGCTGTTTCTGTGGGGATTTGTGCAGCCAGTCCTAGCAGAGAAAGTTCAGAGTAGTCAGCCCTGGTTGAGTGCTCAGTTAAGGGACTGATCCTGTGGCTGCTCCACACACTCCCAGTTGAATAAATTTAATATCTGCTGTGTTCAAGCAGCTGTTGGGGAGCAGTTTGGGAAGTGGTGTTCTTGCTTTAAAGCGAAATAAAACACTTTTAGTGTGTGGAAAACCAGATTGTCTCGTGTGCAGAAGCCACATTTGCTTTGCTCTTGCCAGCCTCTCTTTTTTTTCACACTTTGTTTCCTGCTCAAGGCCAGGTGTTGCAGAGCTGAAGGAGCACGTGAAAGATGGGACAGGAGAGGTCATTTTGGAACACGTCTTTTCTGGAAGGAAAATGGGTCAGCGTTTTCTGCCCCAGTTTTCAGAGCTCTGCCTGCTGACTGCTGCAAGTTTATTGCTCCGTGCTGGGGTTTAACAGCATCTCTACGTGATAGAGGCATCCAAGTAGAGATGAGAGTGAGCTTTTCTCTTGAATTCAGAAGCAGTTTACAGCAGTACAGACTTCAGCAACAAGTAAACTTTGCTTTAGCCTGTAGTAGGTTTTCTTACTTTCCATTTTTGCAGAGCTTCCATCCTCTCCCAGGGCAGTTCCTTCTGATGCCATTTCCTTGGACTGATCTGATTAAGCACTTTCGATCCTTTCCCTTGTCATGCTGATTAAAAGCTGACTTGCACCCCACTGCATAATTTCTCATTCATGGCACAAAAAAGCTTTTTTTTTTTTTTTTTGGGAAAGGGTTTTTGTGTTTTAAAGATTCTCAGTGAGAAGGAAGGAACCTGAGAGCCTGTATTTGTATTATTGTTATTGTATCCTGCCCTGAGTGCCTCTTACAAAACCACCTTGGTACATTTGTGGGCTGAACAAATTTATCCCAGCTCACCTGCCTTCCTTAGGCTCTGATTTCCTTTTGCAGGATCAGAGAAATAAAAACAAGCAGCAGAAACAAAGCCAGGAAGGAACTCCAGCTTGGATTAGATAGATTTTGGGGAGATGGGGTGCAGAAGTGTGGATAAAGTTCTCTCAAAGCAGAGAAGAGTGATCTCAGAAGGGGTCAGTGGCTGCTCCCATGTGCTTTAGCAGAAGTAGTCTGCACCTTGTACAAATGGGAGCCCTCCCAATATATTCCAAGGTAATCTTTTATGGTAATAAATAGGCAGGAATTTAGGGGGAGGTTGCACCATTCTGGTCTGCTGGAGAGGCAGCAGACATTTTAGGAAGCTCCTGGACTTGAAGTGATCCTTGGAGCAAGTAGGTGGTGTCTTGTTACTGGTAGGTCTTCGAAGGTCAAGTGGTTTGAACCTAATCATTTAGTCAGTATCAGGACAGGGAAATCGTCAAACTCCTCCTGCCCTCATGAAGAGATGTGAATTTCTGAATTTCTCCTGTCAAACTGCAGCGTGTGTTACCCTGCATAAATAACAAACCCAGCTGCTGCACTCCATGACAGATGGTTTGGAAGAGGGCTGTGGTCTCTCCAAAACAAACTCGACTATGAAGAATGTAATTTTTGTTGTAAAATGCAGAAATTTGGACTGTTTTCAAGGTGGCACTTGCCTGCATGAGACTTCCTGAGAGGAGGAGGAGGGATTCTGTGTTTTCTTCCAGGAATGCATAATCAGAAATGCACTTGGGCTTCATCCCACTAAATCTGAGAAAAGCTGAGGGGAGCACTGTAGGAATCTGGTTGGATTTATGGTCGAGAGTAGGTGCTTACAGTAATCAGGAGGTTTTGTGCTCTGCAGACTTCTTGTGGACACATTGTATGTTTGAACTGCTAGTGGGTGTTAAAAACCTTGACAAATGATAGTTTGCATTTCCGTGGCACCTTTTGTGGAAGAATGAGGGCTTTGCAAATCTGAAGAAAGCAATGTTTTAAGCGTTTTTTTGGTGTGTTCTAAAGCAGGGCTCTGCCCCTGTGTCCAGCCAGAACTTTTCCCCATTTCAGGGTCTCGGGGAGCTCACCCTGTCACATCTTGAGCATGCTCTGCAATTCCAGGTTCCTGTGTCCAAACTGGGCCAAAACTTGTGTTTTTCTTTAGAGTTTTTTAGCTGCTGGAGTGATGCTGGACAGGCATTGTCTAATTGGCAGTAGTCTGCTGCAGAGAGGTTATTTTTAGGGAAAATGAGCTCTGCTGGTTTTGATTGCAGTTCTTTGCTGTAGTAACCAGGGAATGCTGAATTCTGAGCCTGTCATCCTGTGATAGGCAGGGTAAGGAAACACTTCAAAGTTCTGGCTAGTTCAAGCTCAGCAGTGGTTCTTAATATTAATTCTTTTTGACTGAGAAGAAGGGAAAGCAAGCAAACTCAACGAACAAGCTGAATTTCTCTTTTCATGTGTTCCATGCAATTGAATTCCAAACACTGACAGTCACAAAAAGACAGCTCAGGGTAATGAAGCAGAGAAACTTTAGTTTGGCTGCAGATACAAGGTGTTCTGAAAGTTTAGGAAAAACAGAATGTTTCCCAAGCTAAGGAGGATCCCAGGGCTGGAAATAGATATGTGTTTCTGTAGAAAAGTATAGATAAACTTGTTTTTCTCCTCCTTGAAGACAGTGTAAAGGAGGAGCTGTGTAAGGCAAATTGTGAAGTTAAAAGGGAAGAGTTGGTACTGACACGAGCTTCATTGCAGCAGCATTTTTTATAACCTCAGTGACTGAGGAATTTAATTATTTTGAATATGCACCATCTCTTTTTTTAAAAAATAAGTGGTTACATTTTCACTGTGTGCTTTTCTTGTCAGGACTTTTTTGCTCAGTGATCTAAGTGAGAGCCTGAAGGTTTGGGGAGAGTAAAACTTGTGTGGAATTTCTCCTGGGTGAATCTTTGGGGTGTGAGGTTGGTTATAGCTCTTCATGCTGCTCAACCACAGCCACTAATTCCAGCATTGCGTTAACTCTGCATCTGCAAGGGAGGTTAATTGCTCTTGAGGCCTGAGGCAAACTGCAGTGAATGTTCAGGTGCTCTCCCTATCCAGAAAGGGAACGAAAAGGAAGCCTGAAAGGGGCTGTGAGTGTGTTTTATGTTCTGTGTGAGCTGCAGTTGAGTCTGCTGGAAGGATGACAGGAACCAGTGGGAGAGAAACAGAGGAACTGAAATGGCTGAAGCTTTGTGGCCTAAATAGAAGATGAGAAGGTGTTTGCTGAGATGAAGGAAATGAATCAGATGTGCTTGGTGTGAGTCATTCACAGAACTCTTGCAGATCCCTTACAGGTTTTCTGAGGTCCTGGTGTAGTGGGGTTGCATTTCCACCTGTGGATGTGGCACACATCCCTCGGGGCATCCTTGTAAGGCTTTCACCGCTCACCAGGAGTGTCTGGGCGAATTTCAAGCTCGGTGTAATAATAGAGTGGAACAGTAGCAACCTGTTGAAAAAGCAGTGCAATAGTATCTGCTCGGGGAGCTTGGAAGAACCGGGAGGAACTTCCTAACTGCTGTGGAGCCTTCACCGCTCCCCCTGGTTACAGCCGCTGCTTGATCTGCTCCTCACCTTCCAGCAGGAGCCTGTTCCTGCTGCAAATGGTGTTATCCACCCAGTTTGTGCCCTTGCCAGCACATGCTTCTGGCAGGACCTCTGCCTGCTATAAATAAACACTGCCAAATTTGACGAGCTGCACCGGGTCGCCTGCTGAGCTGCCTACACTAGGAAAGGACTGCAGGAAGAACCTGGCTTGCATGGACTTGGGGCAGCAGCTGAGGAATCATTTTAGCCTGGCAGTTAATTGCATTTAACACCTTGGTCTAAACAAAGCTGTTGGGAGTCCTTAAATTATACTTTTTTTCAAGCAGAGCTTGTTTCCAACTGGATTTGTGTGTGGGGAAAACAGCGATGGTCCCACTTCAATTTAAAAAGCAGCAAGAACAAAAAAAAAAAACCCATTTCAAAGCACATGAAAAATTCTGAGAAACTTCCATGCAGTAGTGGAAGCTGGCATTGGGGGTAGGGGGTGCAGGCTTGGTAGGCAATATTCCATTGGAATTCCTGGAGCTAGTTTTGGGACATGCTGAGTAGTTAATGAGGCTGCACGAGCCAAGTCACATGCAAGGTGTTCAGATTGGTCTTTTCCTTGAATTTTCTGCTCCTGAAATCTAATCGGCAGATACCACAGGGTGAAGGTGGCCTGGGAGAACTGAGCCAAACAAATTCAGAAAACTTGGGTTCTGCCCTGTTAATTTCCCTTGATTTTAATGCATGTCTTTCAATCTCTTTGCCTGCTCCATGCTGGGAATTAAGAGTCTTTCTTTATTCTCTGCTCACTCCATGCTGGGAGTGTTTTCTGGCACAGAACAGTGCAAGCATCTCAATTTTATGAACAAGATCCTGATGTGTGTACGTAATGATCCTTTTAATACACCAGCAGGCAGCAGAAATAGCCTCGTGGAGGGGGGTTTCAGTGCAGCTTAGAATGACAGTGCTGGCTTTTGAGAGTTTAGGTAAACACTTCCCTGTTAATCAGATGGGGTGCACAGACTTCTTTCCCCCCCAGAATTTTCTCAGCTCTCTTGTCATCTTTAGCTTGAGCAACTTGGGAATAATTTTTTGGCCACATAAGTTATGTAGAGGCTGACTCATGTCCTCACAGCCAGCCATGTGTTCGTGCACATTTTCCCTGACCTGACAGGGAGATGATCCTTCTCTCTGAATAGAAATGAGGATGGGGAGATGTGAGCTTCATGAAAAGCAAAACAGCCACACAGTCACTTTTTTTTACTTCATCTTTTTTTACCAGAGTTTCCTGTTTTTCCTTTCCTTCTTTGGGTGAAGTAATGTACCTTTATAATAATTCACAATATAGCTAATAAACCAGGCATTTTGATATCCATTTTGCTGTGGTGGTGAATATATTGCTGTAATGTAAATATAAAGTCTGTGAAACCTTTTATGTACCTAGTGTCTGTGCTATAAAGACTTCCCTTGAAAGATTGGGTTAAAAGTCATTGATCACCTCTGATAATACCCCAAATGCCTCATGAACTGAGTAAAATTCAGAGAAAGGGATCACCCACCCACTGGAAACCTTTATTTTTTAACCAACCACAGAAAATCTGTTCTTGGCGTCTCTTGCAGCTGAGCGAGCTCTCGATACCATGAATTTTGATGTGATCAAAGGGAAACCCATTCGCATCATGTGGTCTCAGAGGGACCCTTCCCTGAGGAAGTCAGGTGTTGGGAATGTCTTCATCAAGAACCTGGACAAATCCATTGATAACAAGGCACTTTACGACACATTCTCGGCGTTCGGAAACATTTTGTCCTGCAAGGTGAGATGTGGTTACATTGTCCAGTTCTTTTAGGGTGGGGACATGATCAGAGATTTGAGTGTAGGTAGTGAAAGGGACACTTCTTGTCAAGTGTAAGGAGCAGAATCACAGGATATTCTGAGTTGGGACACACAAGGCTCATCAAGTCCAACTCTTTAAATGAATGGTCGAACCTGTGACCTTGGTGTTAAAACAGAATCTCTGAAAGGCAGAGTTGACCAAAAGCTCAGGGATTGCTGAAATGACATCAGATTTGGTCATGAAGTGCAGGAATCTGACACACAGATGGTGTCTGCCTGGTGCTGACCCTTGGCAGGACCTGCCTGGTGCTGACCCTTGGCAGTAACGCATTTTCACCCGCTGGCCCGTGGCAGAGGAGGGACGCTGACACCTGGCTTTGCTCCCTCTCCTGCAGGTGGTGTGTGATGAGAATGGCTCTAAGGGCTACGCCTTTGTGCACTTTGAGACCCAGGATGCTGCAGATAGGGCCATCGAGAAGATGAACGGCATGCTGCTCAACGACCGCAAAGTGTGAGTGTCACAGGCGGCAGCAGCAGCGCTCACATGCTCCGGGATGCATCTCGGTATTAACAGGGACACACAAGGCACTGGTTCTCCTGGCCCAAGCCTTGGCCTGCTACCTCTCCACTCCAGGGCTGGTGAGTGACCCTGCCCAAGCCATGGCCTGCTACCCCTCCATTCCAGGACTGGTGGGTTTCCCTGACCGAGCCTTGATTTGCCACCTCTCTGCGAGCGGGCTGGGGTGGGTTCTGTCTAGGGCCAGTGGGAGTTCTTGGCCAGCCACAGCTCAGGTGATTTTTCTGGTTGGTCTGTGGCCTGTTTGTTGTCCTCTACTGTCACCCTTTCTTGTCCCCATTCCCAGCTCCTACTGCACACTCATTTTTTTGCCTCGCCACAAGTCACACATTATTTTTTGCTCTTGAAACCGATCTGTTTATTGGGATTTTCATTTTTCTGTCTTACAGATTTGTTGGGAGATTCAAGTCTCGTAAAGAGAGGGAGGCTGAGCTGGGAGCCAAGGCAAAGGAATTCACCAATGTCTATATTAAAAACTTTGGGGATGACATGGATGATGAAAGACTAAAGGAGCTCTTTGGCAAATATGGTAAATACAGAAATACCTTTATTTAGGCTGTGAATTTCATGAAATGTGGTAGTTTGAGTGCTACTGTGTAGTCCCTATCTGAGTGACTTTAAGGCTGAGGACTGGAGCTATTACATGGAATTTAATAATCTTGAAATACTTTTGATGTTTTACTAACCCTGTCCCTTGGTAACAGGTAAAACTCTGAGTGTTAAAGTGATGACAGACCCCACTGGAAAATCCAAAGGCTTTGGTTTTGTAAGCTTTGAAAAGCATGAAGAGGCCAACAAGGTAGGACCAACTTTTATGTTGCTTGGATAACTTCAGAGAAGAAGAACTTGGTTTATCTTGGGAGCCTGTTTCTGAAATGGAAGAAGATTCTGCCTCAGGCATGACCTCTTCTAGATGTGGAAACTTGGAAACCTTTTGCACCTTAATAGCTTGACATTCAAGGGTAACTTGGCATCTCTCCAGTTTCCTAGATCCACATGGAGTGCAGTGGTATAATCAAGAATGTTAATTGCTGAAGAAATACTACAGTGCAGGGCTGATGGAGGAGGAGGAGGGCACGCAGAGTGAGAACATTGCTCAAAAATGGTCTTTTCTAAGCAGAATGCTTGTTAACATGTAGTTTTCATTACAAGAAAGGGTGGGGATGAATTTCCGAGTTAGTTCAGCGCTCTGTGGTGTGTCAGCTTGATCTTGATAACTTCAGCTTGTCTTTAATGAGCCTGTTGATAACAGGAAAAGTGCAAAGGTAATGTGCAAACTCTGGTTTATTGACTGACAGGCAGGGACACAACGTCAGCTCTGGGCAGTCCTGTTCTGACGGGATCTGGGGCTTGTCCTGCTGCAGCAGCTGAGAGTTTCCTCTTGAACCCTCTGTGCAGGCAGTGGAAGAAATGAATGGGAAGGACATCAATGGGAAAATGCTGTTTGTGGGCAGAGCACAGAAGAAGGCTGAGCGCCAGGCAGAGCTGAAAAGAAGGTTTGAACAGCTAAAACAGGAGAGACTCAGCCGGTACCAGGTGAATAATCTGTTTCTTTTCTCAATTTAAGCACTATTTCTGGTCTGTTGAAGGAATTTGCAGAGCAGTTATTGTCCTGTGAGACATCCTGGGTTAAAACACAGTGGGGTCTCTGTGGTATTTGGTGGCAAAGGGGGCATCAGGGCTCAGTCTTGGTACTGGAAGTGTTTAGGAGGATGTGAGACAACAGGCATGTAGTCTCCTTGACTCTTCCATGGGGATCTCTGGAGGGATGGGAAAAGACAGCACAACTCTGCACTGCTCTCTGTAATTTGTGGCAGAACTGGGTTGTGTCAGAGGTGGCATCTGAAACTCCCCCACTCCCTGAGGTGCAGTGCTGGACTGGGGACATGTGATGATGCCACAGGAAGGCAGAGGAAATCCAGACAAGCTCCCTTTCACCACAGTGGGACTTGTCTCTACGCCTTTGCAACATTTATCACCTTCAGCTTTGGGTGGTGTGGAAGGAACATGATGCTAAATTAAGAGTTTTCAGATAAGTTACAGCTCTGGCAGATGGGGTAACAGTTGATGTGCTTAAGATTTTTTTTTTAATGTTGTGAGTGTCATGCTGTTCTCTCCCTTCCAGGGTGTTAACCTGTACATTAAAAACCTAGATGACACTATAGATGATGAAAAACTGAGGAAGGAGTTCTCACCTTTTGGGTCAATAACAAGTGCCAAGGTATAGTGGGATTTGGGGGTTACTTGGATTTTAAAGCCTGAAGAAGGAAATTGTTGTCTGACATGGGATTAAAGAGTTGTTCTTAACCTGTGGTTATTGTGATGTAAACACCTTGGCTAATAAATAGTGGGATTTTACTGAAAACTTCATTCCCTTACTAAAAAGGGAGACAGGAAGTGGAAAACATGCTTGCTTGAGGTGATAAGCATGAAATGGCACTTTCCTCTGTGCATTTAGAACTGCACCAATCTTTCCCATTCCTTACTGTGCAGTGTGGGCCTGGGGACACATGGTGCTGACAGCAACGCAGAGCAAATCCAGACAGGTGACTCTTCATGAGAACCTGTCTCTACACCTCTGCAACAAGTTATGTCCTACCTAAAATCTAAAAAAGCACAGATTCTTCAGCTCAGTTGAACTGGTACTCCATTAGCAATTGATCTTTACTGCAGGTGATGCTGGAAGATGGACGGAGCAAAGGGTTTGGCTTTGTCTGCTTTTCCTCTCCAGAGGAGGCCACCAAAGCTGTGACAGAGATGAACGGGCGCATCGTGGGCTCCAAGCCCCTCTATGTGGCACTGGCCCAGAGGAAGGAGGAGAGGAAGGCCCATCTCACCAACCAGTACATGCAGCGCATCGCTGGCATGAGGGCCTTGCCTGCCAACACCATCATCAACCAGTTCCAGCCTGCTGCTGGCGGGTATTTCATGCCTGCTGTGCCCCAGGTGAGCTGCCACGGGGTTTTTAACCTCTGGTAATCTCACTGAGCTTTTCTTAATGCCTGTAAGCAGCAGCTCCTAATGAGGGGGTGCAGCAGTGGAGTTAATTCTGTGACTTGCTAGCTGCCTGTTCTCTTAATCCGACCTGAGTGTTGAGTCCTGGCAGTGGCTGCCAAAATATGTTGTAAACAATGTTTGTGATGCACTTGGATGTTGCCTCTGAGCTTATCTGATCTTCCTCCAGGCTCAGAGCAGACCCACTTACTATGCACCCAACCAAATGACACAGATGAGACCCAACCCACGATGGCAGCAAGGAGGGAGACCTCAAGGTGAGAGTGCCAGAGGCTGTTTTGGGGGCTGTACTTCCCAACAGGAACAATTAATGCTTTCCTTTGTGGGAATGGTCCTGTGCAGGGCCAGGAGCTGGACCCTGATCCTTGTGTGTCCCTTCCAGCTCAGCATATTCCACGATTCTCTGATTCTCCCCGTACACCCACCCCTGTAGCTGACTGTCCTGCCTTGCCAGCTGGTTCCATTTTGAGGATTTCCCCTCATTCCATCCTTTAGGTTTCCAGGGAATGCCCAATGCCATGCGCCAGTCGGGGCCCCGGCCCGCCCTGCGCCACCTGGCCCCCGCCAACGCTCCGGCCTCCCGGGGCCTCCCCGCTGCTGCCCAGAGAGTTGGTAAGAAAGGGGTCTCTTCCTGGGCTTTTCTCCTTCTCTGGGAGGGAGGAGGATGCTGTGGAAACTTGACTTCTACTCCCAAAGACCTGGGATGTCTGCAAAGAGCAGAGCCAGCACCTGCTTCTTTCCTGTTCCTCGCTGTGCGGTGCAGGTCTGAGGGCTCTTGGTGCTACAGCACAGCAGTGGGAATCCAGATGGGTTCTTCTCCACTGGTTTGGGACTCATCTCTACACCTCTGCAACACCACTCAGAAATCTCTGTAGCTTAATGGGTTTTGCTTTCAGAGGAGAGCATCCAAATTCTTTTTTTTTTCCAGTGATCAGCTGTAGAACAAAAGGTTGTGGAATCTATGGATTGGTTCTAGGGAGAACAGCCCCTTCCTGAAGTAGCCAGCTACACTTTGGTTTCTAAAGAAGTATCACCATGCAGAGCATAGTTTGAATTCAGAATTAAAACCAGACATCCCAACTTGTTTGCATGTTGCTGCAGGTGTTTGTCACTGTGTTCTCCTTCCTCTGCAGGTGTTGGCACAGCAGCACAGAATTTGGCTCCCCGTCCTCCTGTAGCTGCCCCTGCTCCCAGGGCTGTCCCTCCTTACAAATATGCCTCAAGTGTCCGCAGCCCACACCCAGGTGTCCAACCTCTGCAGGTACCACCAGGGGCTGGGCTGGGAAGTCCCTGCAATTTCACATGCAACTGAAGTATTTTTATAGAAACTTCAAGCTCCTTTTATGACCCAGACAGCCCTAATTTGGAATTTAAAAACCTGGCAGTTGTGCCTTTGCCAGGGGCACCCTGGTTGGTTTATCTGTCTTGTACTCACAAGCCCTTTTGTAGCCAGTCTGGCTGTAAGGATATTTTTCTTGGTTCTTTGTTCCTGTTTTGCAACCATTTAAGTCTCTCATCTTTGCCAAGTTCTCACTGGGGTATCATTAAAAGAAAAAGCACCATCCACACCTGGCTTTCTCAACGTCTCATGATGTTCGATCCAGTTTTTGTAAGATATTTACAGTGTTCCTGTAAATATCAGGGTTTTGAGCTCAAGACCTGCAGGGAGTGTTGAACCAAGGGCATCTTACCTGCCCTTTTCTGAAGCTGAGGTGTTCTGTAGGCTTGACAAAGATTGTGTTTTAGGAGGGAACATCTTAGAATTGTCTAAATATGAAGCAATCAGCCTCATCCTTGTTTCAGAACCCTTGTCTGCCCTTTTCAGGCACCTCAGCCTGCAGTGCATGTGCAGGGCCAGGAGCCACTGACAGCCTCCATGCTGGCTGCTGCCCCTCCCCAGGAGCAGAAACAGATGCTGGGTGAGTAAAACCCCACTGCTCACCCATCATTTTTCATCCCCTCAGGTTTCAAAGATCCAAACTCATCCATCTGAACTCCTTTTTCTCCCTCAGGAGAACGTTTGTTCCCTCTGATCCAAGCTATGCACCCCAGCCTGGCGGGGAAGATCACAGGAATGCTGCTAGAGATTGACAACTCAGAGCTGCTGCACATGCTGGAATCTCCAGAGTCCCTCCGGTCCAAGGTGAGCTGCTGTGGTCCTTTTTTTGTCTTGGGGGGGGGGAGGGCCTCTGAGCAGGGAGAAAATCTCACTGGATTTGTGTCCCCAGGTGGAGGAGGCTGTGGCAGTGCTGCAGGCTCACCAAGCCAAGAAAGAAGCTGCTCAGAAAGTGGGTGTGGTTGCTGCTACCTCTTGAACCAGGATGACTGGTGAGTGTCTCAGTCCTCAGCTTCAGGGAAAAGCTTCCAGAATCAGTAAATAAAACACAGTTGTTAGTGAACAGTTCATGTGGGGCTGTGACCAGCACTTACCTGGTTATAGTCCACTTTTCAACAACAAAAAGCTCCTAATGTAGTTTCTCCCAGCAGAATACTTATGTAGAACTTAAGAAATATTCATTCTGATGCTCATTTAAGGGATCTAAAGATGTTGTTGAAGTCCCTGAGGTGTTCCTTGGAGCTGACATGCTGGGGATGAGTCTTGTGGAACTGCTAATCTGGGAAATAGCCACAAGGAGCTCTGGTGATTTTGAGGCAAAGCAGGCTCTTAGTGCCCATTTCTTACCCTGGAAACCATCTGCCTTCAGGATATAATAAATGTTGGAAATGTTTCACTGGATAGGTCTGTCCACACAAGTGGTGTCACCTGTGTTTGGGGTTGGCTCTTG
This sequence comes from Leptocoma aspasia, assembly GCA_013399835.1. Classification (NCBI taxonomy): domain Eukaryota; kingdom Metazoa; phylum Chordata; class Aves; order Passeriformes; family Nectariniidae; genus Leptocoma; species Leptocoma aspasia. The sequence goes on along the minus strand of VXAX01004309.1, from coordinate 168,990 downwards.
TTTAATTTATGAATAAGGATTTTGATTCTTGGAATGCCTCTTCCTGTTTTTCACAATCCATTTTTCTGTGGGTTGTCTGGAATTGCCATCTCCAGGACTTTCTGTGATGCTCTTTGTGATCAGATGTCACAACTCAGGCTGGTGAAGAATGATGAGTTATTTTCACTGGGTGGTCTAGCAAAGAATTTGTGTTTCTTGTGGATAATAACAATTTCTGATCATCTGACCACCATGAGCAGCTTCTCTGTACCTTCCCAATTATATTGGAATCCTTATTCCTTGGAATGCTGGAATATTCCCTAGCCTGGAGCAGGGATGCTGTGAGTAACTTTTCTCCCTTTTTCCCCTCTAGGATACAAAGAAGCCAAATAGCCCCTTCCTAGACATCAGCTCAAGATGTTTGAAGATCCTTCACTGTCCTGCAGATCTCAAGGCCATGCATTGTATCACATAGTTATATTGCATTTTGTAAATTAATCTTAAAGATCTTATTTAAAAAGCCAACTCTGAAGCTCAAGGTTTCCAAAACCAGAATCTGGGGGTGGTTTGCAAGCTTTTCCTTTGCCAGAACAGAGCTGCCCCTCGTGTCTTCCAAAGAGGACATTGAGGATTTTAGGCTGGAAGTATTTTTGTGAGTTTGTGTTTAATTGAACAATCCAGTTTGGAAAGTTTGGGAAACATTTATCAATAAAGGAAATAAACTTGCAGTCTGTTTGTCATCATTTCTCTCTGTTGGATAAATAAATGTGGTGTGGCTTTGTGAAATTAAACTGATGGGCAGTTAGTGGGGGGTGAATACATTAAACAGGGATTTGACTTACTCTGCTTGCTAATTTTGGATAATGAGTATTTTGAGCCAGCTGGGTTAAAATTACACCTGGGGCAGTGTCTGAAGGGGTGATGGTTGTAAACAGTGACCTAAGAAGGCTTGGGGAGGCATTTTCAAGTATAGAGTTACAAGGGTTTGGCCTTCGTTTTTGTCATGGGCCGTTCTTTGTTTACTTTTCTACATTTTCAGCTGGATCTTAAAGGGTTCTGCTGCTATTTTATACTCCAGAGGTGGCCGAGTTTTGGCACTGGGGCCGATAAACCCTTGGCAAACTTATTTTCGGTGATCCTTTGGCATTAAAAAGCATTATTCATGTAAACACAGAGCACGCCCTAATTCTGACAAGAAAGAATCACGGACTCGCTAAGCTCGGAGCAGAAATCAAAGGTCAAACACCTCGCTCAGGATGGATCCGAGGCTTTGGGAAAGCCTGGGACGGGGTGGAAGGAGCGTGCCGGGTCTGGCGCGTTCTGCGCTCCGTGCCGGCCGAGCCCCGGCCGAGGGCGGAGCGATGTCGCCGTTCCGGGGCGGGCCGGGCCGGGCCGAGCCGTTCCGGGGGACCGGGGGCACGATGGCGGCCACCAAGCGGGTGCTGTACGTGGGTGAGTGGCCGGGCTGGGGGGACCCCCGAGGGGCCGGGGCTGCCGGCGGTGCCCGGTGACCGCTGGCCGCCCCGCAGGCGGGCTGGCCGAGGAGGTGGATGAGAAGGTGCTGCACGCCGCCTTCATCCCCTTCGGAGACATCACCGACATCCAGATCCCGCTGGACTACGAGACCGGTGCGTGCCTGGCGGGGCTGGAGCATCCCTGGGGTGCGGGTTTGGGGTGGGGGCGGTTTTCCCGGGATGCGACCCCCCCGCCGTGGGAGCGATGTGTCCGTGCTGCCCCTGACCCCTTCCTTCCCTCCCCCCAGAAAAGCACCGGGGATTCGCCTTCGTGGAGTTTGAGCTGGCAGAGGTGAGGAAGCAGCAAGTGCTTGAGCTGTTTGGGGTTTTTGCTCCCCTTGGGGTTTTTTCTCCCTTTGGGGTTTTGGGATGGATCCTCTTGTTGCTGGAGAAATCTGTGAGATTGGGTAACCCACCCGTTGCTTTTTTCAGATGTTTTCAGATGTTGCTTTTCCAAGTTCCCACTTTTCCCGTTTTTTCTTGGGCTGAAGTTCCCACTTTTCCTGTTTTCAACCCAAACTGCTTCCCTGCCACCATCCCTGGTTTCTTGGTTTCATGGCCACCATGGGCTGTCATATATTTGTCCTCTTATCACCTGTCCTGGGCTTTGTGCACAATTCTCTCCCAAATGCTCATAGCAGCAATAAAACATCTTAAATACAAGGGGTTAGTGGGTTGCTGGAAGATGAGACCCACGTGGGGTTTGGAAACTCCACATGGATGGGGTTTAGATATGGTTTTTACAAAACCCATCAGTTCATACAGCCCTGGGATCGATGAGGTTTAGGAAAACCTGGCAGTTGTCCTTATAATGAGATAATGGCTATGCTGGGCCTTGAGAATAAATGTTAATAATGATTTTATTTTGATTTTTTTGGCAGGATGCAGCAGCAGCTATTGACAACATGGTATGGACCCTGCTCCCACTGTGTTCCCTGTTCCTTGGGGATGTGTGGCTTTGCTGCCCTGGGTGCTGTGGGCTACAGAGAGAGCAGAAGCTCTGTCCTCTGAGCTCTGCAGGGCTTTGGGGGGCACGGTGGTTTTATACCTTTTGGTGGGCTTTGTTGTGCTTTTTTCCTCTCTGCAGAACGAGTCTGAGCTCTTTGGCAGGACAATCCGTGTGAACCTGGCCAAACCCATGAGGATTAAAGAAGGATCATCCAGGCCTGGTGAGCTGGGGAGCAGAACATCCCTGGGGATGCTCCGAGCTCCGTGCATAAGCTGAGCTGTGGCCCTTTGGGTCAATTCCTGTGCTCTGACCTTTCCTTTTGTGGCCACAGTCTGGTCAGATGATGAGTGGCTGAAGAAGTTTTCAGGGAAGACTTTGGAGGAGAACAAGGAGGAGGGAGGAGCAGAGGCCCCCAAAGCAGAGGCACAGGAGGTAGGAAAACCAACCAGAGCCACCTGTATCTCCTTTATCCCAAAGGATGAGAATGTAAACCTGGAGGCAGAGCAGAGAAACGTCACCTCAACTTGCTTTTCTTTCTTTTCCTGCCCAGGACGAGCCTCCTGCCAAGAAATCCCGGGTCAACCCCCAGGTTTACATGGACATCAAGATCGGGAACAAACCCGCGGGGCGGCTGCGGATCCTGCTGCGCTCCGACGTGGTGCCCATGACTGCAGGTGAGGAGAAAGCTCAGCCTCCCCTCCTGCTGACTCCCAGGGTGGCACAGCTCTCACCTCCCTCCCCTTTGCACCCCCCACACAGAGAATTTCCGCTGCCTCTGCACCCATGAGAAAGGATTTGGCTTCAAAGGCAGCAGCTTCCACCGCGTCATCCCCCAGTTCATGTGCCAGGCTGGAGATTTCACCAACCACAACGGCACTGGTGGCAAATCCATCTATGGGAAGAAGTTTGATGATGAAAACTTCATCCTCAAGCACACAGGACCAGGTAAAGCCATCTCCAGGCAGGGACTGGAGAGAAAATGGCTCAGCATCATCTAGGGACCACATTTGGGCTGTTTTGGCCGTGTTGATAGCAGCAAGCCTGAATTGTAATTATAATTATTATAATCTACATTGGCCAGATTTTTCTGCCACATTCAGATCCTCATGTCTCACCAAATGCATCATTCCCTCTCCATCTACTTTATTTGCAGCATTACATAAAGGAAAAACAATTTCAAAGCTGCTTTTCCTGCTTGATTTTAAATGAGAAATGTCACAGCATGACTGTGAAAAGCAGGAGCAAGCAAGCAAGTTTATCTCCATACAAACAGCTTTGCTGTTACTGCAGCTAAAAACAGCTGAGCATCTTCCACATGTGCAAGTGTTTCTCAGCATAACTGATTTCCAGTAGTTTCTGTGGATTTTGGCATCCAGCAGCTCCCCTGAATCCGACAGCGTTCTGTGGGACATGGGAATGGGGCTGGGCTGAAAAAGCAGCTCCTGTGCTCAGCCATAACTCTGCACTCTCTGATCCCAGGGATGGTGTCCATGGCAAACTCGGGCCCAAACACCAACGGCTCCCAGTTCTTCATCACCTGTGACAAAACAGACTGGCTGGACGGGAAGCACGTGGTGTTCGGGGAGGTGACGGAGGGCATGGATGTGGTGCGGGAGATCGAGGTGGGTGAGGGCAGGGGGGTGCTGGGGGCAGAGCCCACTTCCTTCCTGCCCTGAGGATTCATGCCAGGAATTCCTGCTGCTCTTTTCTCCAAGGCTCAGGGCACCAAAGATGGGAAGCCAAAGCAGAAGGTGATCATCTCGGACTGCGGGGAGTGCCCGTGAGCTCGGCACTTGGAGGGGCTGGATGGGGGGAGCCTGGCCTGGAGGGACAGGGAACCAGCAGGGATGGGACACCCCAGGGACCCCTCAGCACTGCCCATCCTGCAGCTTCCATAGGAATTCCCCTACAAAAGTTCCTGTGGGCAGGATTTATCCTTCCCGGGATAAATCGCTTTCCAGCCTGCGCTGCCGGAGCGGGGCTGGGCTGGTCCTGCTGCCGTGTTCTGGAAAAAAAATTTATGTTTGGTAAAAAAATAAAACCTAGTTTTAAAAATACTGAGGGCCTGGCTGCTGAATTCCCTCTGTGGGAAGTTGGTATTTGAGCAAAGATGCTTTTTTTTTGTTGTATTTGCCCTCATCTTCATTAATCCCGTGCCAAAATCCTGGCTCCAGGGGAAGGTACCTATGCCAGGGAGAGAAGAGCAGAGCTGAACCTCTCGTGTTTCTTGCACAGCAGCATCTCGTGGAGGCCTTTTTGGCTTTGTAGTGTCCTTTTCCAGCAGCAGAGGGAGGCAGGTCCCTGGCTGGTGTCTCTCCTGCTGGGAAGGCTGGTCCAGCTCCGTCCCCATCCCAGAGGGAGGGCACCGGGATGTGTAAGCTGAACACGGTCAGGACAAGGAGCACCAGGAAATGAGGGAGCCCTTTGGGTGATGAAGAAGGAAAAAAAATCCAGAGTGATGAGGCTGTAAGAAGGGATTTCCAGGTTGCAGAGTGGGACAAACCACATGGATTTATAGTTCTTGTGGTGGGCAGCCCTGGCTTTGCACTTAAAGGTGACCAGGAAGGAATGGATTTGAGGTTTTCTGTGAAATTATGGAAGGGATGTTTGGTTCTGAGCTTGTGTAGGTTTTGGCAGGGGGGATGAGGCTGCTGAGGTGGAGAGGAAGATCTGATATTCGGATTTTGGGGATGTTTGAAATGCTTGTGGCATTGGGGATTTTGGATTTGCCCAGCCCAGCCCCTCACAAGTGAGGGGTGTTGCTTTTCTATAAGGGTTGCTTTTTTTCACTGGCTGGTTTCCTAGGGTGGTTGGGGGTTGTGCATTGTCCTAAAACTGAGACAAGGTGAGATGCAAGGATGTGATTCCTGACAGACAAACCAGCCCAGCTTTCCCCTTCCTTGCTCCCTTCTTTTTGTTTAAATCCCCCATTTTAAAGTCAGCCCTTGCAGGCACCTTCAGCAAGACCTGAGAGTCAGTGGAAGGCCTGGGGGTTCTCTCTGCAGGAGGCACCAAATCCCATGGAGCCAGGATTGCATCCTGAGCTGGATTTCCTGTGGAATTAGATACCCAGATAAGCAAGGCCTTTCCTTGGGAAGCTGGGCACTGACAGGGAGCAAATCTTTCTTATTTTGGTGAGGTTATTGGGATTTTTCCCTGATTGTGCCAGGTTCTTCCCTTGTTTATTGATGTAAGGTTCCCCAGGTATCCGAGCTGAGAACCAGGACGGGCCTTTGCCTTTTAAAATCAGAGCAAATAAATAATTTAATTGTGCAAATAACCTGGGGAAGCTGCCTGGGACTGGTGCGGTCACAGCTCCGCTGGGAGCCCATGGGATGGGCACAGCCTGACCTAAAACTCACATCAGGGCTCATTTTCAAGCAAATAGGCACAATTTTAGCCAATTCTGAGTATTTTTTCTTTGCAAAATGCCCTCTGAACAGAGCTCTGTTGTGCTGTGACATTAAAAAACAAAGAGCAAGAGAAACTCCGTGTTTACTTTCCAAACTTCGCGTTTATTTTATAACAGTGCTGTAGCTCAATATGGATATTTTATTTTTTTTCCAACTGACTGAGTTTGGTGAACTTATGGGTAAACAGGAGGGGGTTAGTCAGCCAGCTACTTAATTGACTGATGATATTTTCATTAAGGGAATTAAAAGCACTTGGGTAGAGGTGGGTTAGTGGAGAAATACACAGCTAGAAACAGCTCAGTCCCAGAGCAACCTGGATGCTGTCCCACCCCCAAAACTGCCTCCACCACAGGGAAAACAAATCAGTCACAGACAAAACAGAACCAGCCAAAAATCCTCTCTTTCTTGTATATATATATATATGTTTGTATATATCTATCAAGCAGGATAAGAGAAAGGAAGATTTATATTATTTACATCCACTTCTAGAAAGGGGTGGGAGAGGTTTATTTTTGGTTTTTATTATTATTATTAATGGATTTTGCTCTGATTCAGCCCACAAAACTCCTCTTCCATGCATGCAGCAGGAACCCAGGGTCACGTTGCTCTGGTGGGAATGGGAGGGGACACTCAGGGGTGGGGATGGGACAGTTAGGGACGGGAATGGGACACTCAGGGACAGGAATGGGACCTGTCCATCAGTGGCAGCCGCAGGATTTCACCACCATGTTCCGATGCTTCTTGAGGATGACGTTGTTGTTGCTGTCATAGTAGAGGACAGAGGTGGCACTGAGCTTGGTGGGGGCACAGCATGCCTTGGGCACAGCCTCAGGCTTCATCAGGTGGACCTGGGAGATGGATGGAGCCCGTCAGCGCCAGCAAACGTGGCTCCAGGCAACAGAAAAAGCGTCAAACCAACCAAAAAACCCTGGGTGAATGGGGGGATTATTTCCATCTTTTTGCAAAAATATTTATTCTAAACTCCAGGCAGTCTCTGCTGCGGTTTATATTGGATCAGGGCTCATGGCACTGCGTGGGCCAGGCAGCCCCTTCATTAATTTGGGATTTCAGGGCCCTTTTTCTCACAAAAACAGACAAATTACTAAAGAAAAAACCCCATAAATCAGCGCAGCACGGGTCAGGCTCCGGTGTGGGCGGGGGGCTCTGGGTGTTGCTCCAACAGAGCTTCCCCACCCCAAACCTAAAACCTGAAGTCCACAGCACCTCTGTGAACACCACGGTGCTTTTGGATGGCTTTTCCCTGCTGGGGACACGCTTTATCCCAGGCTTTTCCTGCAGGGAGGGAGGCAGGGAGCCTGGCAGGACGCGCCAGCCCTCGCTGGCTGCCCCGACATGTGCGATTAATTTACGGCAGGGGCAGCCGAGCTCTCCCAGCTCGGAAGTCCGGTGTTTTTGCTGTCCAAGGCTGCTATTTGCAGCTCAGGCTGGGGCTGGCACGGCTCCGCAGCCGCCTTTGCCCTGGCGCTTCCCAGAAGGGCCGGATCCAGGTGATTCACATCCTGCCCGAACGGTTTTGGGAACAGCGCTGGGTTTAGGGGTGATGGGTGGGTGTAGAGGGGGGAAAGGGCCCCTCCCTGCCCGCTGCCAGGATGGTTCCCAGCCCCTGGATGGGCTCTGGAAGCTTCGTTAATGTCAAAATTAAACCCAGCCAGGCGACACCTTCAAAGGCTCGGCTGGGCCCTGTAATTAACCGCGAGCACCGGAGCCGGGGTGGCTCTGCCATTGGGAAACCAAACACTCACAGGGCAGGAAATTCCAGAAATTAAAGCGCTGGCTGGGATGTGGGGTGGGTTTGGGAAAAAAAAAAAAAAAGCAAAAAACCAAAAAAAAACCAAACACAAAAACCCAAGGCATTAAGGCTTTCTTGCACGGAATATGCTGAGCCCAAAGTTTGAGTGCCTGGGCAGTGGATAAACCCTCGGAAACAGCTGGAGAGGAGGATGCAGGGATGACACGGAGCCTTTTTGCGGGGCTCTGGTGTGCCCTGGGCTTGTCCCTCCTCCCCAGCTTGCTGCCAGGGGAGAGGGACCATTAACCTGGCAGAAATCATCAGTTTTGCCCCAGCTGCTGTGAAACTGGAGCAGGATCGTGTTGGTCAGAAAATCAAGAGGTGAGGGAGCTCTGGAATCACAAAATCCCGCTGTTGCACCCTTCTGGTTGAGGATGAGGGACAGAGCTTTGTGCCCTCACTCTGAGTCTCTCCAGGAATGCCTTGAAATTCCATGTTGGAACCTCCTGTGAGCCTGTGGTGGGGGCCAGCCTGTGAGCAGCCGTCCAGATGTGTGAGCACCCATGCAGATGTGCAAACATCCACCCAGATGGGCGTGAACCCACCCAGATGTGCACTCACCCACCCAGATGTTCATGCACCCACCAATTCTTTATTTCAGTCAGGAGCCCAGCTGCACCCTCCCACCTAAACACCCTCAAACCCAGCTGTGCTCATCCCAAAATCCCAGCTCTTCCTCAGGGCCTGCCGGGCTCTGACTGCTCCCCAGGACCCTGAATGTCCCCCTCGTGGGCTGCACTGACCAGGGACTGCAGGATGGCGTGGTTGGTGGCATTCATGCAGGAGTCCAGCGGGAATGCACACTCCCCCTCACAGTAGTAGGCTGAGTATCCCTGGGGAGCAATCACCCAATCCTGCAAAAAGAAAATGCGATTTCATCAAGGGCTTCACCCTTCTGTGCCCCCTCATCCATTCCCCACCTGCATAAACAGCTCAGCCACCTCCTCCTCACGGGGCTGTGCCAGCAGCAAGGGTTTATTTTGGTTTTTTGGACCGAGCCATGAGTTGTTTGGGGTCACCAGTGGGGTTTGGGGTTGTGGCAGTTCATGTTTGCCTTCCCAGCTCCTGGGATGCTTTCATGGGCAGGAGAATCCAGCCTGGGAAGGAGCCCAGGGTGGGGGAATGGAATGATGGGGGGTGGGTTTTTTGTCATTTACTTCTCCCAGCAGACAAGTACCAGCCAGCCAAGGTCCTGGAAGCTGACATAGAGCTCGTGGCGCCGGCAGACCTGCCGCCCATCGGTGGCGTGGACATCATCTGTGGGGAAAGGGAACAGGGATTTCAGCCCTGGAATCCCCCACCCCACCCTTCCCCTGCAGTCATCCCCCCTTAGAGGTGGGATACAGCCCCTGGGATTGGGATTGGCCCAGGAGAACCAAAGGAGAAGAGCCTTTGTTGCTGCACAAAAGGAAAAGCAGCCCCAGACTGGCCTATAAATTGATATTCAAATATTGGGATTAAGGAATTCAGCTTTGCAAGGGCTAAAGCCCAGCTTTCCTCACTTTGAGGGTTTCCCAAACTCAGTGGTTTCAGGGCCTTCCTGCTCCCCTCCTGCCTGAGCTTTCTGGAGCTGTGACACCTTCCCAGGGCTCCAAAGCCAAGGGCAATGAGGCAAAAATTCCAATATTCAGTAATCTTGACACACTCACAAAACACCATTTCCTTGAGGGCATCCAACCCAAACCCTCTCTGCACCTCCCAAACTGCAAAAAACCTCCAATCCTAAAACCTCAGGACTTTTTGCTCTATTTCCCTTGGGCCAAAAAATTGGGATTTCAAGGTGCTGACAAGCAGAGCCTCGTGTTTTCCATAGGGATCCCCCCTCCTCCTCCTCCTCCGGAAAACACCTTACCAAAAATTCCCGGGAGCTTGTTTGGGTGGGGGAGGTCGTTGGATTTCTTGGGCTGCCGCCTCCTCGGGGGTTTGGCTGCTCGTGTGACACGGGAGGGGCTGGGGCTGGCTCGGAAAAATGTCACCATGAAGGGCTGCTTGGAGCGGGGTCCCCGGCGCCCCAGGAGCCCGGCCGAGCCCGGATCGACGCTGTGCCCTGCGGGGACAGGACCATGGGTGGGTTTCTCCTCAAAGAAAACTCGTTTGGTTAAAGCAGAGATTAAAAATGCAGGAAATTTGCAGCAGGAGCTGCGCTGTTGGCATCCCAAGGGGTTGGAGCCCTCTGAGGATCCTGTTCTAGCATGAAATGGTCACCGCGGGGCTATTCAAGGATTAAAACTGATTTTTTCCTTCACCCCTGTGGAGGGAAAGGAATGGATGGGGCGTTTCTGGCTGTGATTCCTCCTTCCCACCTGGAAAAGGCACTGCTGGAGCAGATTTAATCCTGAGGGGAAAAGAGGGTTAATCCTCTGCCACACACACGGAGGATCCCTCCAGGTAAGGAGTTAATCAAGTATTAATGGGGTTAATTACAGTCCATGCCATCACAACCTGCAAACCCAGACTGCTGGCACTCATCACAGCTGGAAATTCAAAATTGCACTGAGATCAACCCCCCCACCACATCCCAGGACACCGAGAGGACTCCAATTCCTGGGAATTTGGCCCCAAAAGCTGCAGGCAGGTTGGGCACGCTCACCATCATCTGTCTCCACATAGAGCCTCAGCCCCAGGTTGTGTTTCTGATCCACTGACCAGTGGTTGCTGGCGGCCGTGACATCAAACACCAGCCAGCCCTCTGTCCCAGCACGCAGGTCCTGCACATCCAGCAGGAACAGGTCAGATTCCCTACAGGAACAGGGGGAAAAGGAGCAGGTGAGTAACAGCACCCAAAGGGCTCCGGCAGGGAGGATAATGAATGGAAATTATCCTGGGAGCTGTGTCCGGACAGATCCCGGCTCTCGGTGCCACCGGCTGTGCTGGACACGCTGGGGGTGTCCTGGCAGCTGTCCTGGGAAAAGCTCCCTCCCTGCCCAGCTGGAAATGCCAGGGCGTGGCACTGCCCTGTGGGAAGGTGTGGGAGCAGCCGGACACGGCGGTGCCGCTTCGGGTGGGGTGGGAAGGGAAAGCCTGGAGCTGGTGCCCGTACCTGTCTCCATCTTCATCCCAATTCCCACACCCATCATCTTCATTTCCATCCCCATCACCCCATTCCCACCCCCATTCTCCTCTTCTTCAGTTCCATTCCCATTCCCATCTTCATTCCTTTACCCACACCCATTCCCATCATCTTCATCCCCATTCCCATCATCTTCATTCCCATTCCCATGTTCTTCATTCCCATTCCCATAATCTTCATTCCCATTCCCTCTTTCATTCCTGTACCTAACCCTATCCCTATCAACCTTGTTTCCATTCCCATTCCCATCTTCTTAATTCATATTTTCATTCCCACTCCCATTCCCATGCCCATCATCCCCATCCCTGCACTCTCACCCCCATTCCCATCATCTTCATTCCTATTCCCACTCCCTTCCCATCTTCCTCATTCCCACACCCTCTCCCAACCCCACCATCCTGATCCCCATCACCCCACACTCATCTCCTTCACGCCACACCCGCTCCCACCACC
>VXAX01004309.1:107052-139821 GCA_013399835.1 Leptocoma aspasia | reverse complement strand
AAAAAAAAAAAAAGAGATTCAATGAAAACAGAGAGTGCAAAGTGACTGGGATGGGTCAGGGCAGGAGGTGGCATCTGTGACCCACAGGGATATGGGACCTGGACCATTGGTGGATCTCCCTGCTCGAGGGTCCCACCAAGCTGTCCTGGTCTCAGTTAAAGAGCTGCCACTGTGCTCACAGGCAGGGAATGGAGCAGGGAAACTTTTTCCCTCTTTCCAGGCTCTACATGAGGTGTCCTTCAAGAGCCAACCCCAGGGACAAATCAATTCTCATTATTTTTCATTTTTTGTCAAAAACATTTCTATAATCACTGCCTAAATTAAAGCTGGAGCTCTCAGGAGTCACCCACTTCCAACACCCAAGTTTGTTTCGTTTTGGGCATTTTTTGGGGCATCTTTTTGGGTGGGCACCATCACTGCATGTGAAAAAGGAGCTTCTTTTTATCTGGGCAGGGGCAGTGGGGACATCAGAGGGACACAGGGTGCTCCAGCCCTGTTCAAAAGGGGGCTGGGCTTATCTCAGGTCACAGCACTCTCAGGATACATGCAGGTTCTGGGGGGGGAGCCTTGCCCCAGTGAGGAGTTACTCAGTAGGAGTAGCAGGGATGAAGGTTTAGTTGTCCTACAGGATTACTCAGCACTCTCAGTCCATGGTGATTGTGGTCCAAACCCACCCCGAGCCTGGTGCAGGTTGTACCCCCTGGGCTGGCTGTGCCCCTCAGGAGAACACATCCATCTGTGCCCCAGTGCCACGATTCACCACCGTGAACATCCCCAGTATATCCAGGAGAGAATCCCAGAGAGAAAAATATCTCTGCTTTTGTCAAATCCTGCTTTTTCCATTGAATTTTTCCTCTTTTTTCCTGCCCAATCCTTTTTTTTTTTTTTGGGGGGGTGGCACTCCTCTGTACCAGGCTCTGCTGAGCAGAGCTCCCAGATCACATCCTCCCACAGCACCACAGGACAGAGCAGCATCACAACACACAGAGCTATGGTGGTTAAAAAAATTCCAGAGGTGAGAGACAGCACCACAAGGTAAACTGTACCTGATTGCCGAGGAAGAACTATGGAGGGAGAGAAGTTGTGGGGAGAGGGAATGGGAAGAGGGGAGAAAAGTCCAGAGGAAGAGGAGGGGAAAGAAAAACAAGAAAACATTTATGGGATTAACAGTGCAATAACCATGAAATCTGTTAACTGCAGGAGTTAGAAATCTGGGGGGGGTTTGGGCTGTCTGGGGAGAAGGAGAAGCTCTGGGAGCTTGGGGCCGATGCTGCCAGAGGGGAATCAAATCCTCCAGGCTGGAAGATCAACCCCAAACGCAGCTGGGGCAGGAAAGTGGGAATTCTGCCGCCACTTCACCTCGGGTGAAGGGCTTGAAGCATAACCAGCAGCTGGTTACAAAGAGATTCTGTCAGGAAATTATTCCCCCTTCTTCGGGAGCGAGCTAAGAAAAACACAGGCACAAGGTACACTCATCCAGGAGGGAAACTTCAAGGGCGGCTCCGGCCCAGTGAATGCAGCATTTCACGGGGCCCCCGGGCTGCCTGCCCCAGAACAGGGACACTTTTATGTTCTCCCAATTCAGGGAACGCCCTGGGGCCAAGGATGGAGCTGGGAAAACACATCCCAGCCACCTCGGCCAGTGCCAGGGGACCAAGTCTCTGCCTCACCCTGGGTCCCCCCGTGCCAAGCTGGGCACCCCCTGGGTGATCCCCCCATCCCTCGGTGGGAAGGGGGAGGAGGATTTGGGGAGGTTTCCATCCCCCCTCTGCCTTACCCGGTATTTGTTCTCGCCGATCTGCTCCACTTGGAATCTCTTGGCACACTTGCACTGGGCCACTTGCCTGGTGACCTGCCACCACCAACACGAGAGGTGAGGAACCAGGATTTTGGGAGTCTCCCCCAGTACAAATCACTGCTTGGATAAAACAGCCCCAAGCAGCCTTTCCTTCTAAAACACGCCCAGTTCCAATTAATTTGGCTCAGCACCACCAAAATCCTCTTTTAATTGAATTTTTCCCTTCCCCCCTGCCTACCTGCAGCCTGAACCACCCCCAACCCTGCTGAGCACCCCCTTTTTCTGGTGCTTCACCTCATCCTCAATCTTGTCAGCATCAGTGGTGGGTCTGTAGGCATCTTTGTTGGGATGGAGAGCAGCCACAAACTCGTAGTAGTCGATGTAGCCGTCACCGTCGCGGTCAAAGATATCGGCCACGGCTGTCATCTCCAGCTTCGTGGTGGGGAATTCTGGAAGGAGAAGGAAATGAGGAAAGGATGAGCTCCTCAATCAAGAGACAGGGATGCAGGAGCAGCAAGGTTGTTGGTTCCAGGGACTCACTGGAAGCCAGGATGCCGTCGATGAATTCCTGCCGGGTGATCTTCCCGTCCTGGTCCTTGTCGATGCGCCGGAAGAAATCCATGACCCGGGACTTCTTGTGGTTCATCCAGCGCATGTACTTCTTCCTCCAGACGTCAAAGTCGAAGTTTGCAAACTCCTTCAACTGGAAGGAAAACCCAGGGAGAGTCAGTGGAGAAAATCCCAAGGGAGCAGCACTCACAGAACCACCCCAAAATCCCCCTTGGGTGAGCTCCCGATGCCCGCCCTCCTGGGAAGGTTTATCTGGATTTATCCAGACAATTCCCAGTCAGGGCTTGCCCAAACTGAATTCCCAGCACAGGACACACAGTGGAGCTGACAGCCAGCACGTGGATTGTGCATCCCAGGAGCTCGGGATGCAGCGTCCCCCACGCTGCTGTGGGGACACACAGGCAGGGAAGATCAGCTACGGGCACACAGACACACACACACCCCATCTGCTCGGCCTTCTGGGGATGTTTCCTCACCCCAGGGGGAGGAATTCCCACTCCAGCATCATTTTGGGCATGGATCTCCCCTCTCCCTCTCCCTCTGAGCAGCCAAGAAGGGATTTCTTGCTCATCTTCCTCCTCTACAAGTCCCAGCCTCAGAGCCTCCAATTTAAACACGCTTCTTATCTCCCCACCCCAAAAGGACCCCCATGACCCCACCAGCTCAAGCAGCTCACATCAAGGTAAGACAACAATTTTTCAGGGTTTTTGTTTTTTTTTTTTGTCTCTCTCTAAACATTCTTGGGGTGAAAAGCAACAGAGAAAAAACATGAATACGAAGGAACTGAACTGACCTACAGCAAAAGCAACAAAAAACAAAAAAAACACTCACTTCTGGGCATAGCTGCTTTGTTAAGCATAAATAAAAACAAAAATAACATTAGATGGTTGGATAAAATAGAGACAGTAATTGTTAAACTAATTACTAGGAGGAAAGCAGGGCCTGGCTGTCATTAAATCTACAGATACCAAATACAGGGGCACAAAGCTGGTTAATATGCAGTTAATTACTTAATTACCAAAGGGTTTTTAGCCTTAATATTTTAGGAATATTTGATTTCTGGAAAGGCAGCAGGAACTGTCTGCAAAGAGCTGGGGCAACACTGATTTAAAACGCTTCTTGCACCTCTCTGGGGGTGAACTCCCAGCTCCTGCCCTGCCCAGAGCAGCCAGGGGCTGTTACCTCCTCCAGCCTGTCCAGGGCATCGTTGAGCTTCCTCTGCCTCTCCAGGGCCAGCAGCCAGACCTGCTGCCAGCGTGCTGAGAGCTGGTTTATCCTGGGATTCTTCGTTTCCGACTGGGAGATAATAGGCATGCTGGGGGGAGCAGCCTGCCCCAAGCACTTCCCTGGAAAAAAGGGACAGAAGTTCTTTGAGGTGCTGTTCATGGAGCCTGAAGAGCAGCAGTGAAATGTGTTTTGTTTTTTTGGAAGGGAAAACCCCCCACGGCCTTGCTGGTTGCTGTCCCAAGGGATGCAGTGTCCCCAAGTAGGAGGACAGGGTGACAGACAGCTCTACACCCATACCCCCCAGCACTCAGGAATTCACACTGGACTCTGGCTTCAAGAAACCACATAAAAAGACCCCAAAACTTCATCCCAAAGCAACTGCAGAGAGAGAGTGAGGGGAGCAGTGCTGGCCCAAGCACCCCCAGGAACAGCACACCCAGCACGGCTGTTTTGGGAAATGTCACCTGGATTCTCCCCTCCTGACAAGGCTCAGCCGCCTTCCTGGTGGCTGTTAGCGCAGGATGCCTTGTTAATTGATAATCAAAGCTAATTAGCTTCCTAGGAATTTCATTTCCTGCCATCCTAGGACCAAAAGCAGACTCACTGTTGCTGCGGGATTTGTCGATGAAGGGCCCGTGGGGAGGCTCAGTCACTTTTCTTTTGTAAGTCTTTGTCACCCGGTCCACGTCTGGCTGTTTCCGTGTCATCTCCTCCATAAAGGACTGTCAAAACACAGAAAGGATCAAAAAACCCTTTGCAATTTCACCACTTTTTGCTTTCCAGCCCTCACTGGGACATGCCAGGCCTGTAGAGGGAGGTGAACATCAAGCACCAGCCACTGGGGATTGTGGTTGAGCTGCTGCTCAGTGCTGGCTTGGGTTTGCCAGGGCTGGAGATCATCCCTGGGCTGGTTTTGCTCCAGCTGGGTCCCACACTGCCTTGATAGGGAATTCCAGGAGAAGACAGTGCCTCCTCCACCCAGGGAGCCAGGGGAAGCCTCCCTCCCCTGCCCCTCTCCCGAGCTCAGCTCAGAGCTCACCTGGTGTTCAGAGATGAGAGCTTTGACCAGATCAATGTTCTGGGGTATGGGGTCCTGGTCCCGCTGGATCAGGATGGTCTCAGCCCACTGGATCCAAGCCAGGAGCTCCTCCAGAAGCTCTGCATTGGCCACCAGCTCGGAAAGCGCCGACTCCAGTCTCTGCTGGTGCTGCTTTGCCCACGTGAGAACCTGTTGGAAACACGGGGTGACCACCCAGCCTGGGAAACCTGGAGCAGGCCCCACCACTCCGTGGCCACCCCTGGAGCCACCATCAGCCTCGAACTAACCCTGCAGGACTCACCTCCTCGAACCTGGCTCGGATGATGGTGATCCAGTGCTTGATGGTGGTGATGCAGTCGGGGTGGCAGGCGCCCAGGATGACCTCGCCCATCCCCACAGCCGCGTTCACGTCCACCCTCTTCTCCTCCACTTTCTTCATGAACTCCTGCAAGCCCCAAAGGAATTATTTGCTGATATTCCCTATCGTCGTGGTCCATACATTGAAGAAAGGACTCTTGACAATAAATCAGAAGGTTAAATATGGTTTATTAAAATGACTATAATTCTAATATTTTTCTATATCTGCTCAGCAGAGAGCATTCTCCATGCTCCTGCTGCTGCTTCGTCCAAGCAATGTCTGAATGCTAACAATATCAGAAAGATCACAGTCCTTCAGCTCCTTCTCCCACTCTCCAGGAGGAGAGCCGAGGAATTCTAAAATGTCTTTGAAGAACACCAGATATTTGTTTACAGAAAGCTTATACAGAGTAAAAGAACAGCAAAAGGATGTTCTCCCATGGGAAAATAGATCAGAAGGCTTACACACAGAGAAACTTATAATATGTTCATAGCAACAATTCCCCCCACTCTAAACTTGGCCTGGGTTGTGTTTTGGAGCTGCCCCTTACCTTGTGGGCATCGATGAGGGCCTGCAGGGCCTCGGCGTCGTCCGGCAGCGCTCCCCGAAAACGCAGGGACTGCTCTGCTTCTGAGAGCCACTCCAGCAGCATGTGCACGGCTGTCCTGAACTCCTCAGCCTGCAGCAACAGCACCACAGCCTTTTGTCAGCCCTCCACCTCCCCAAACAGGCTGCTGCTGTGCTACCATTCACTCCTGGCAGCTGGAGTGACAACAGGGCTGAAAAGGGCTTTAAAAAATACATAAAAAAAGGGGAAAAGCCCTGTCTGGGGCTGGGGTTTGGGCTGCCGGGTCCTGCAGTACTCAGGCACCTCCCTCCCCTCAGCATCAGTTGCACTGAAGAAGGAAATTATTCTAAAAACAGCACAAGTGCTGTATCCTGAGCAATTTGGCACCTGGGTAGTTTATTCTGTAAATTGCCTACTTGATGTAAAAGCTGCTTAAGAGCCTTTGACCTTTTTGGTTGTTTTTTTTTCATTTTTTTAGCTTCAATTGAGTCTCTCTGGGCACTGGCAAACACCAGCCTGGCCTGTGTGATCACTGCTGTGCACATCAGTGAGATCTTTCCATCCTCCCTTTTCAAACCAGCCTTTACCTGCTCATTTTTTAGAAAAAAACAATCAGTAATGGCCTGATACCATCCCACTGCTTTGCAGGAACCACTGCAAGGTTGGCCAGGGCAAAACCTCTTCCCTGAGCTTGGTGTGGAACAAACCCAGAACCCAGCAAAGCACCCCGAGAGAGTTTCCCAGGCACTTTCTTTCTCCTCACCTGCTTCAGGGCCTGTTCCAGGCGGGTTTGTTTGGACACAGAGAGCTTGCACACCGTGTCCCAGCGGTTGCTCAGCTCCTGGAGCTGCACCTTCACCCAGGTGGTGTCATCCCTGCTGTTCTCGATCAGCTCCCGGCCCGAGCGCTTGAGCACCTGCACCGTCCCCGTGCGCTTCCCCAGCTCCTTCTGGAACACCTGCATGGAGACAGCAGAAGCTCAGCAAGGTCAGGCAGCTCCACTCCCGTCGCCTTCCCAGTGATGTGGAAGTTCTTCCCGTCTTTTTGCTGGTTTTTCCCCCCTCTTTATCCAGGAAGCAAGCACAAATCTGCTTCAGAAAGCCTGGCCTTGGCTCTGAGGATTCCCAGACTTCCATGGCAATGGGAGGCAGGGACATGCTTTTCTCCTGTCCTGGCAGAGGAGATATTGCCCTGCTCACGCTCCCAACAAGCATTCCTGCAGCAAAGCAGCAACTCTGTGTCTGTCCTCTGGCTCTTGGGGAGGACAAGCCACACTCAGGTCTTGGAGAAGAGCTGGGGAAAGGTGCTCTCACCTTGTGAGCATCCATCAGGTTCATGACCAGATCCAGGTCCCCGTGGACAGGCTGGTCCTCAGCTAACTGGGGTTCCACCTTGTAGAGCCAGTCCACCAAAGCCTGCAGCGCATCCATGAACTGCCCAGAGAACAGAAGGGCCTCTTCCAGCTTGTGCTGCCTGGAAAACAAACATCCCAGTGAACTTCCATGAGCAAACTCACCTCCTTTTGTCACATCCCAGTGACCTCCAGCCACCCCATGAAATCCCTGTGGCCCATGAGCACTGCTGGTAGAACCTTGGGGCTGTGCTCACCTTTCCACGGATTTTCCACACACTGTGTCCCACTTATCCCGGACTTCTCCCAGCAAATTGTCCAGCTTTTGGGTGTCATCTGGAAGCAAGGCTTTTTCTTTGAGGGCTCTGCCTGTCCTGATGGTGGTGTCATACACAGGCTGCTTCCCACCCAGAGTCTTCTGGAACTCCTGGGAAATGGAGAGAAAACAAAACTGCTTCAGAAAGCCTGGCCTTGGCTCTGAGGATTCCCAGACTTCCATGGCAATGGGAGGCAGGGACATGCTTTTCTGCTGTCCTGCCAGAGGAGATATTGCCCTGCTCATCCTCCCAACAGAGCCCCTTCCACTCCATGTCCAGCACCAGCCTGGCTTTGGCAGAGCTTCACCTTGTGTTTGGAGAGCTGGAGCTTGATTTTGTCAGGATCATTGGAGATCTCCAGCTCTGAGTCCAGGTGATTCTCTGCATCCTCCAGCCAGTCAATCAGCTTCTTCCAGGCTTCGTGGAACTGCAAGGCAACACGAGCAAGCCTGAAACTTCACACTGGTGGCATCCCCAGTCCCTTTGTGGTCCTGGAACCTCCTGCTGGCCGTTCCTTGGGGTCTGTCACACCCTTCCCACTCCTCTCACCTGCTTGGCTCTCTTCCTGGCATCATCAAGAGCCCGTCCCCGCTCCACCGAGCGCTGCACCACCTTCTCCCAGCGGGACTGGACGCTGACCAGCAGGTTCTTGATCAGCACCACATCCTGCTTCTGGCTGAGGAACTTCAGCTGGTTCCCAGTCTGATCCAGCTCGATGATGCGATCCCGGTGCGCGTTCACCTCGTTGGCGAACACCTGCCAACAACAAAGGGTGTCCTGTTGCTGTGGTCTGTTCATTAACAAAGGACTCTTGCCAATAATATCAGAAGGCTAAATATGATTTATTAAAATGACTCTATAGTTCAAAGGATTTTGGGCTATTATCTGCCCAGCATGGAGCATCCGAAGCTCCTGCCTTAAGCTTCGTCTAAGGAATGTTAGAATAGTTTACACAATTAGAGATAACAACTTTTCACCTCATAGGCTGAGAGGAAGAGAACTCTCATCTCTCATTAATAGGAGACAGGCAGAGAATTCTAAATGTTTTTGAAACACACATCAGAGATTTTGTTTATAGAAACTTTTACAGAGTAAAAGACAGTAAAAGAATGCTTTCTTATGGGAAGATTTTTCTGCAGGCTTGCATACAGAGAAACTTATAATATGTTTTTCAACAGTGTCCCATGTGTCAGAGGAGATGGATGTGACCTCGAGAAGCCACAGGCAAGGTGAGGAGCCACCCTGGCTCCCTCCATCCCGGTGATGGAGCCCTTGGGTACCTTGTGCTCGTCGATCTGGGCCAGCACCGTGGCGAGGATGAGGCTGGGGGGTGGTGCAATGTTCAGGCTCTGCTCAGCCAGGGTCAGCCAGTTGATGAAATCCTGGAGGGAGTTCTGGAAGTCCGTGGCTAGGGCCAATGCCTCCTCCAGCTTTGCCTGTGGCAGCGGGGAGGGAGAGAAGGAGAGGAAAAAACACAACACGGAGGGTGAGAGCTCTGATCTGCAGACAGAGGCAGCCTTTGTGTCCCTGCAACAGGAACCTCATCACCCCGGCCCGGGAACGCCACTGGTTTGCCAAGGGGAGGGGGCAGCAGTGAAAGGCACAGCTTTCTCTCCAAACAAGAATGGTCCCTGAAAGGGGAGACCTTCCTCAGCACAGGAGCAGCTGCGTCACCCTCAGCTTCCTGGGAAAGGGATCTCCGTGGGGACGGGCTGGGTGCATGGGGGGATGAGGTTCTGATGGCAGCAGCTGCAGCACTGCAAATTTATTCTGGGCCCAGGCCACCGTGGCCCTTGTTTTATCTCATCCCCAGCCAAAAGCTGAGGATGGAGTCAGCTTGGAGGAGGGTTTGGCTTGACCAACAAAGCCTGCCTTTGAGAGCTGCGGGAGGCTTCTTCCCACCTCCCTGAATTAACCCAAAATGCCATTTCACTCTCATTTTCTGTGTGATTTAACCAATTCTGATGACTATCTACAAAAAAAAAAACAAACCCACACTACCAGCTTGACACTCAGCACCACCTGAAAAACAGACTCAACCTTTACAACCACGGGAGACAGATTTAAAAAACCCCAACTCCCAACTTTGTGTGGGAAAGCAGAGTGGGAAAACAGGGAGCAGCTGCTGTCAGACCATGGGGCAAGGCTGGATGCATTCTTCCCTGAATGTTACCTTTCTCTCCTCCATCTTGGTGCTGACCAGACACCATTTCTGCTCCAGCAGGGCCACGCTCTGTTCTGTCTTCGAGCCGGAGCCGGAGTCGTCGCGGTTGAGCAGCATCAGCCTCCCCTTGGCCAGCAGCTGGCTGTAGACATCCTCCTTGGCTTTGAGCTGGCTGTACAGCTCCTGCAAAGAGCCACCAGCGGAGGGTTAGGCAGAGAAAAGCTCAGAGAGGGAACATGTCATGCTGCAAAGTGCCAGGTGATGGGAACATGAGGTTGGGAAGTGACAGCAGAGCGACACTTTGAGCTGAGAAAAGGTGGTTAAAGCATCCTGATGGTTGTTCCAGGCATCAAGTGCAAAATTATCTGTAAGAGGAGACCAGAGCAGCCTCCTCTCCCCATCACACAAAGAAAGGAGAAGTTTTGATGCTGATATTTGACAGGAACTTGCTGAATTAAAAGCATTGTGAAAAAAAAAAAAAAAGAATTCTCTCCTGAGAAATTACCATGTGGGCATTGAGCTGTTCCCGGGCAGTTTCTGGCAGACCTCCTGTGGGTTTTGATGCTGACAATTGGCTCTCCATCCTCGTTAGCCACAGGAGGAAGTCTTCAATCTCACCATGGAAACCCTGAGCCTGTTCAGGAACAGAGAATCGGCCCCGGATCAGATGACATCAGCCACCATTGATCATGTGCCAGGGGTAACGCTGTGTTTGCTTTGAAAGCAGATAAAGAGGCAGAGCTGGATGTGCCAGCCTGTTCAGGAGGGTGAGACGTGCTGTGTCCCCAACCCACAGGTGTGCCTGGTCCCCACTGAGCTTCTGGGCAGGCACTGAACCACAGGAGTTACAGAAAAACTTCCATAAAAAAAATCCCAGTGCCGCCCCAACTCTTTCCCACCTTTTATTTCTCCCTAAAACCAAGGGGAAGGTGGCACCCCACTGCACAGGGGGGTATTCCCAATGCCTCTTGCTGACCTGCTGGAGCGTGGACTGCAGCTGCTGCTCCCTCTCCTCTGTTTTCTGCAGCACTGATTCCCAGCAGGAATTCAGCTTCTCCAGGCGGTTCCGCAGGCTGCTGGCATCGTCCCCTGCACTCGACTCCAGCAGCTCATTCCCTGCTTTGTTCACTGTCTCCACAGTGGCTTGGTGGGCCAGGACATCGTTCTTCAGCACCTGCACGAGGTGGGCAAAGGTTGGACACCTCTCCTGAACACCCTGCCTGCTCCCAGGGATCAAAACAGCTCAAAGCCTTTATGAGAAATTGAGTCCTGCCAAGGGAATGGGCTAAAAACATATCTGGAGTGGGAAAATACTCACGTGGTGCTTTGCAAGTTCCACCTCGATGACTTTTGGGTCCCCATTGATGGGTTTTTGGGCATCCAGCAGCTCCTCAGTGTGGGTCAGCCAGGCCATCAGCTCTGCCAGGGCGTGCTGGAACTGGCCCAGTGCCAGCAGGGCGGCTTCCAGCTTGTGCTGGGCAAGGACAGGGATGGAAAAGGGGAGTTTTAAAGGGTTGGAGAGCACCACAGCCAGTTTCATCTTGTGACAGCCCCAGGTGTTCACTCTACCTGTCTGTGAGCAATTTTCTCGCCCAAGTTCTCCCAGAGATGTTTGAGCTCTGTCAGTGGTTCCTTGATGATCTGTCTGTCTGTCTCATCCGTAGCCTTTTTTAGCATCAGTTCACCTTGGTGATTAAGCTTTTCCATCTCAATCTGCTGCTGGTAAACCTCCATTTTAAACTCCTGCCAAGACAAGCAAGACAAAAACCAGAAGTGAGTGAATCACTGGAGCTCTGTGAGGCCAAGCAGTGCTGCAGAACCAGTCCCTCCCCTCCCCTCCCAGGTACCTTCATCTCGTTCATCTGCTCCTTGACCGTGCTGAGGTCGGTGCCCACAGGGGACATGTTGCACAGTTTGATCACAGCGTTGTCCAGCCAGTCAAACATGGCCTGGAAGGAGCAAGGACAGCGTGAGGGAACAGCGAAGTGTCCCCCCTGGTGAAGATCAGGGGATAAAGTTGGTCCCTCCACCACAGAAACTTGTCTGTCAGGGCAGCTCTGCCTGTGCAGCTCCCTCTTGCCTTCCCTCATCCTGCTGCTCTGAGTGGGAATCAAGGTTTGGGAAGACCAAAGCAACCAAATACCTGCTCCTCCTCAGAGCTGGTGGTTGAGCTCAGGCTCCCTCAGAGCCTGCACACGTTTGCCCAGGAGATGCTTCCTGCTTTAAGGAAGTGCAAGTCCCACCACAACTCCAGGGAGAGGGCTCACAGTGGTGTTCCCAAGGTCCACCCACTCCATACCAGCAGCCCTGCCTCTTACTTGGAGTGTATCTTGGTACTGCACAGCTGACTGCATGGCTTCCTCCAGCTTTTCCAGCCTCTCCTTCCACGTTTTGTTTAGGTTTTCCCACGCGTTGTTCATCTGCGGAACACAAAATTCGTTAGGCTCCACAACCAGAGCTCCCACTTGCTCCCACCTGATTTTATCTGGAGGGGAAGCTGCTGGCTCTCCCTACCTCATCAATGCTCTTTTTCACTTCTGGCTTCTCAGTCTCACCACAGGCAAAGATTAGGTCAGTCCCGAGGAGGCGGATGAACTCCAGCTCTTCGTGCAACCCGTCTGTCTCCTCCTTGATAGTCTGCAGAGGCACAGCCACACAAGAAAAACCTTTATGATCAAACCCTCTTCCAAAACTGCTCCATCAGCAGGATGGTCCTTCCTGCTCCAGTGCCCTGCACCTTGGCCAACAGCCCAACTCCAAACCCCAAGAGCAGCTGACACAGTGTCGCTTCTGAAAATAATAAATTCTGAAATTTATACAATTTCAGAAGGCTTCTATCTTCCTTCTTTGTTCATTGTAACAACATGCTGTCTTTTATACCTTCCCACAAAGTATATACTTTATATAAACAAAGTTTATACTTTACTCATTGGTTACAACAGATCAACTCAGTGCTCATTGGTACAAAGCAGTCTCCACCACTGTTTTCAGCTAACATCCAACTGCAGGTTTCTTTTGCTTATCTTTTTCTTCTTCTTGGTTTCCATGTCAACGACCTTGGTAAAACTCCTTTCAGGGGTAAACCTGAACCTTATCAGCTTCTTCTTCAGCTAACTCTTCCTGGCTCACAGACCAGCTGTCAGCCCCTTCCACAACAGAGAGCAGGTAGCCAATTTTGTCACCACCACCACCACCACCCTGGTCTGCTCCCACCTCTGGGACTAAAATAAGAACATCTGTATTTAGCTGTGAGCCTGAACCGTCCTGGCTGAAGGTGTTGTTTACAGGAGATGTGCTGTTTACAGGAGTGTTTTGTCAATACAGGAGTGAGGGTTTTGAGTCAGAATGGTTATGAAAAGGAAGCAGCAAGGCTAAACTTAGCAAAGCATAAAGAAACATCCCCACTCCTCAAGGCCAGAGTCAACTCAAATCCACCTCAAGTGGATTTTGCCACTTACTTGAAGCAACCAGCAACACACAAATCTCTGGTCTAACCAAAATCTAAATATACTCTTCCCACGCCAGCCAGCCTCTGGCTTGGGTTGGGAGCAGAGCCCTGCAAGCTTCCACATCACTCCAAGCAAGTGGGCACAGAGCTCTGACCACACAGAGCTCCGTGTGCTTCCCAAAACAGCAGCAGATAATGCGATTTAAGGTGAAGGATATGTGAAATCCAATTCTGGTTTTTTTCCTTGCAGCTCCAAACTGCAATGGAAATAACTCTTCATAATCTGACTGACTGCCTACAAAACTGATTTACAGCCACCTCTGGCCACGGTCATGAGCTAAGATCTTCCCAATTTAGCAGATAAGCTGAGGGCAGACAAGCTCCAGACTGAAGAACAGCCCCATGGGCCTCACCTCTGCTGCTTCCACCTGCTGCTTGATGATGGAGGGGTCAATGCCTGGGCTCTCCAGGTCGTGGACAATGTCCTGGGTGTCCTTGATGGTTGTCAGGAGCGCTGCCATGTCGTACCAGAACTTCTCTGCAAGCTCCAGGACATCAAGGAACTTCATTTCACGTTCCTCAGTCCGAGCTTTGATGTCTTCCCAGAAGAAAACCATCTGATCCAACTTGTCCTGGATGACTGTGGAAGGAAATTAAAGTAGTCAGTGAAGAAGGAAACCTTTTGGCAAAAAAAGCATTTTGAAAACACTGAGAAACAGCCAACAGAATACCGAGAGGGGCATAAAGATGGCCAGGGCTATCAGAGCATTAACTCTGGGAGATGCTGAGGGACGTGAGAAACTCCAGCTTGCAGAAAAGCCTTTATTTATGTGCAAGCTCGGGGCAAATTTGCCCACACACTCTCCCTCCAACAAACCTCTGTTCTGGCCACCTCTAGCATGAAGTCCCTGCTCACTCAGTCCATGAGCAGCCTGTTGAGCTGTCAAGGAAGGTGCCAATTAGTGCCAATCGTGCTGATGGGTTTTTTGTGCTGGGGGATGTCCCTCCCCTCCCTTAGATGCTGAATCGACATCAACAAATCCTGTCCCAGGGGCCACCAACAAGAGGCCAGCTGGGCTGAGAAGCCACAAATACTTCTTTTCTCTTCTGACTGATGCCACCCTGTCTCTTCCAGATGGAAGCAGGCACATCTCCATCCATCGGACTCATCCTTCCTCCTAAAGCCAGGAGAACCTCCCAAATCCATCCAGAGGACTCAACCTTGGTCCTAAAGCCAGGAGAACCTCCCAAATCCATACAGAAGACTCATCCTTCCTCCTAAAGCCAGGAGAACCTTCCACATCCATCCAGAAGACTCAACCTTGGTCCTAAAGCCAGGAGAACCTCCCAAATCCATCCAGAGGACTCAACCTTGGTCCTAAAGCCAGGAGAACCTCCCAAATCCATCCAGAGGACTCAACCTTGGTCCTAAAGCCAGGAGAACCTCCCAAATCCATACAGAAGACTCATCCTTCCTCCTAAAGCCAGGACAACCTCCCAAATCCACCCAGAACACTCATCCTTCCCCCTAAAGCTTGGAGAACCTCCAAAATACACCCCTGGGACATCAAAGCCAGTGATGGAGCCACAGTTCGGGGAGAAGCTGGACGCTTCAATCCACCCAGAGATACCTTTGGCTGCCAGGTCCTTGTCTGCTCCCTGGGAGCGGCCGATGAGCTCTTCCCCACGGCGTTTGAGGGCCTCAAAGGAGGGCTGCAGCTTCTCCAGCTCCACCGTGGAGTTCTTGTTCTCGCTGATGCACTCCCGGATCTTGTCGACCTCGGCGGGGATGAGGGGCAGCAGCCGCAGGCGGGAGGAGAGGCTCTCCAGGGTCTCCAGCATGGGCTCGATCTTGTCGTGGAACTGGAGAGGAGCAGAGCCATTAGGGCAGGAGGGAGGGGACAAAGTGACACCGCAGAGCCATCCGGAACAAGCCCTGAGCGCCGCGCCCTCTCGGAGAGGGGCAAACAACGCCCGCGACAGCAGCAGCAGCAATGACACCTCTGCAGCAGCAATGACACCTCTGCAGCCTCCTGCTCACACCTGCGCTGCTCCAGCAGAGCCCACAGAGCACCCACGGACACTCACAGAGCTGCCACCAGCACCTGGCACCCAAACACGGCAGCGCCTTGGGCTCAGCCCTAAAAATTCGCTGTTTTTTTGCTGCTGTCTCGGTTTTGGTGGCTGGGCACAAAACCTCAGTGCTGGTTGGGGGAGTACCCAGGCAAAAAGATGCTGCTGGAAAAGCGCCCGTGTTTGGTGCTGATGGGAATCTCCACGTGGTGCAAGGCCAGTGGAAACCCATCCCAGTTTTCAGGATCAGCAGGAGCTGCATGCGGGTGGGGAGGAGCTGCCGTGGAGCTGCGGCCTCAAAAGCAGAACCAGAAAGCCAGGAGTGAGGGAGGGAGGGGGTCTAGCAGGGTTTATTGTTGTTTTTTTAAAGAGAAGTCAACTTTGGCCTTAAAGATCCCAAACTGTCTCTGCTGGTGGGAAGGACAGCTCAGCACTGGGGCTGCTCTTGTCCCTCTCCCAGTTCCTACTGGGAACACACCGGTGCAGGTGCCCAATAAATCCCAGGCTCTCCCAGCAGAGAGGGGCCAGGGCTCTTGGTGCAAAGTTGATCAGGACAGGCTGGCTCAGCCAACAAGCAGGAGCAAGCCAGCACATCCAGCTGGAGCAGTGTGAACCCTTCCAAAAGCAAAACCTCTGCCCTGCAGGAAGCATTCCCAGCAGAAGCTGAGACCAGGCGGCAACGCAACGAAAGCCATCCCAAAAAATGTGATTCCAGGCCCCCCCCCCAGCGTTAAATTTGAAGCATGTTCTGCTGAGCTGTGCATGGACCAGAAATGAAAGTCTGGGTGTCAAATAGAATCAGGCCAGGGACGGTAAATGAACATCTGTGGTGGGGGGACTCGCTTACCTCCGAAATCTGCAATGGTGGGGCGCAGTCAACACAAGAATGAAATGGGGCCATGTGGGGAGGACGGGCAGCAACACACACAGACAACACATTCCACAATGGGAGTGAGAGATGAGAGGGGAGGGGAATGTGGGGGGGAAAAACTCGGAGTTAATACAAGTGCAAACCAAGAGAAGTGACTACACAATACAGGAATTAAGAAAATAAACACCCAGGACGTGACAAAAACCAACTGCGCTACGGTAACACGGGGTGAAATGAAACATAACTGGGGGTCATCAACCCTCAGCAGCAGGAGCACTTCACCCTCTTTCTGGACTTTAGCACCTCCAGTCTCTGCCCTTCCTTTCCTATTTCCCCTCCTGAACTCACCCACCTCCTCAGGAGGTGCCCAGACCCCGGAGACATCCGTTACCTCTCCCATACAAAGCATCCCATGGCTGCTCACTGCACTCACAGCTTATCAGAACTGAAAATTATCTCTTCAAGCGCTTTCAAGAGGCCCTTCCAACCCTGGGTGGATGCCAGAGCAGCCCCTTTGAACCAGCATCATTACTGAGGTCGTAAAAATTTACGACCCTATTTACTGTGTGGAGCCTCAAACGCCTTCTCCTCTGCTCCCACAGCCTGCAGGAAACTACCCTGGAGGTGCCTGACCACTTTATGCCCTATAAAGGGGTTTTACAGGGGGAATAAAACCACATTCCAAAGCACGTGGCCCTCCCAGGGGGCTGTGAGAGGAAGATTCACCTCCCTGGCACCCCGGCGTACCTGGGTGGACTGTGAGAAGGCCTCATCCAGTGCCAGGGCCCGCTGGCAAACCTCCTCCTTGATTTTGGCATACAAGGCCTCGGCCCTGGAGTATTTTTCCTGCACCATCTCCCCTTCCTCGGGGTTGAGGTCCTTGAGCTGGGGCCCGATTTTCAGCAGCTTGTCGATGTGAGGTTTGTGTTCAGCGATGGACTCTCTCAGTTGCTAGGGAATAGAGGGAAGGGGGGAAAAAAAACCCCACATTTGTTTAGAAATCTGCTGCGACACGCTGCCTATTTATTCCAAACAGCACTCCAAGAGCAGTGATGGTATCTGGGAGGAACTCACACCCTGGATTTCATGCCCCAGCATCTGCCAAGCACATGGCACTCAGCTCTTCCCAACATGGCTATGGCACAGCGCCTGGCACGGGCCCTTCCCCAGCCTCTGACCCTCCCCACAGCTCTACAGGGGACCCCACTGGGAATTTTTTGCTTTGCAGTCTCTACCCTAAAAGCACAAAGTGTTTTTTTCCTGCCACGAGCAAGAAGGAGATCCAAAAGCAGCCAGGTTTCCTTGGGAGCAAGCTGAATTTTGGTAAGGAGCGCTCCAATGTGACAAGGGATTTTCACGTGGCACTCTTGCATAACACAAGCAAACTCCCCAAAAAAAACCAGAAAAAGGGAAAAAAAAGGAGGAAAATGGAGAGGAAAAAGATGGTCTTGCCCCTGCCCTCTGTTGATGGCCAGGAGGTGCAAACTCAGCATCCTCTTACCCTCATGTCATCCTGCTGCTGCTTGAGCTGCTCGTGGTCGATGGCTGGGGGTGGCAGCTGGGAGATGAGGGCTTGGGTCTCCTCAATCCATGGGTTCAGCTCCTCGTAGGTCTCCCAAAACTGGTTGACCAGGACCTGGGCACGCTCCAAGCGGGCGTAGCGCTCCGAGTTGAGCTGGCTCACAGCCTCGTACTGCTGCACCAGGGACTCTGTTTTCTCCTAAAAAAAAAAGAGGGAGGAGAGTCGTGGGGAGGGATGCAAAAGGGCCCAGGAAAAGAGCCAGCTCCATGCTGTGAGCTGGAAGAGAAGGAGGTGCCTTTGGTGGCCTTCCACGTTGCAATTCCAATCAAAGCAGCCTTGGGAATCTTCCCCTCCCCATCCCCAAACCTTGCAATAAAAATAGGCAATAAAGGAGAGTCATAAATGTAAAGAGATTTCTGCTAACACTGGTGGGAATTACTAAAGATGGAGTAATTTTAAACTCCTTCAGCCCATGCAAGGGCTGAGGATTTGCCTCTCTGCCCTCTCTGTTGCAGCAAATAGCAGAGGGGGCTCACCTGGAGAACAGCTTTTTGTTCCTCACCACAGGTCCCGAAGATCTCGTTGCGCTGGCTGAACAGCTCATCCATGGAGTCTTTGTGCCGGATGATGTCGATGGAAAATGCCTGCAGAAAAGGAAAGGGGAGAACTCAGAGCTGAGCCCAACCTCTCCCCAGCCCATCCACAGCATCCTCCTGCCAAAGAGACCCTGCAAAACTCAGCACAAGTGTCCCGTGGCAAATTAAAAATCTGGCTGGGAATGCAGATTCCTGCCTGTTTTCCTCATCTACACCAACCTCTCTCTTTCAAAGTCCCGAAAACAGCTCTTAAAATTAGGTATAATCCACACCCAAGGTCCTCACTGGAGGAAAAGCTCCATCATCCATTTGTTAGTGAATGTTATCCCACAAAATGATGCTCTCCAGAGCTGCATCCACCAATAACTTTGCCATTCCCAAGGTCCACGAGATTAACAGCAGGAAGCTGAGCTCAATTTAACTTAATGCTCGATGGTTCAGTCCCTCCTCTCTTATAACACTATCTTATTTTCCTTTTTTTCTTTAATTTTAAATCCAATAATCCTGCGTGCTGCTCCGATTGCCCAGGCAAAGGGAAGAAAAGGGCCGTTTATTTAAAGTGCACGTTCTTTCAGGCATGAGCTCATCTCAAAGATATATAAGAAAAAAAAAACCCAACCCCTCCAGCACCTCTTTGTTCCACGTCTGGCTGCTGGGAGGGAACTGTGGAGTCCCTCACTGCAGGGAACAATGAGCAAAAAGCAAATGGAAACCACCCTCATTAATCAATATATACATTTTTCTAAACCCTTCCTGCTGCCAGCGCTGGTGAGACCCAGGCACAGCTTGCTCTGGTGGCCACAAGGAAAGGCTTCCATGGGAGTTGTTCTCCCAATGGAGACCAAAGCAAAGCACCCATCAAGCCCTAAATGGCTCCTGTGAACAGACAGGAAGCTTTTCCCTTGGGAAGCCCAACGTTTGGATGATTTAGAGCAATTTTTTCCTTTGGTTTTTTTTTGTTTGTTTGTTTGTTTTTCCTTTCACAACTCAAGGACAAGTGTTGCATCTCTCCTGGTGCTCTGGGCTCAGCACTGCACACCCCAGGGTAAAGCTGCTCCCCCAAAATTCATCCTGTGACCCAAACTGGACCATCCCTCCTTGCTGCCCACCCCACCCAACCCATCAGGGAGTGCACACAGACCTTCTGCACCTGCAGCTGAGCCGTTGTCTGGTCCTGCTCCAGGCGGATGGGACCCAGAGCCATCAGCTTCCTCTTGGTCTCAGCCACCCAGGCCAGCTCTGCATCAGCTGCCTGCTCGTACTGGCACAGGGGAGAGGAGGGGCAGTGGTCAGTGCTGGCAGCAGGGATGGAGCACACGGAGAGCTGGGGACAGTGGGGATCACAGAGGGACCCAGCAGGGACAAACACCTCGCCCCTGACACCGGGGTGGGGCTCAGGTTTCTGACTCCATGCTGCCCTCGTGGCTCCTGCAGCTGGTTTTGGGGCAAGCTGGAGCAGCCATCTCTCCCCCTACACCCTCCCTGCCTGCAGGGAAAGGGACATCCCTACAAACAGGAGCATTTTCTTTGCCCCTCCACGGAGAACTGACTCCATGGAGCGAGGTCAGGTATTCCCAGCACTCCACAGCCTCCAGCCTGTGCAGGACAAGCGTTTTTGGGGACGACTGTTGGCCTGGAACAAATCCCTGTGCTCTCCCAGCAGGGGATGATGTTTTCCCAGCTTTGTCAGTCACCTGTCACCAGTTTTACACCATCTACATCACCCCTGCAGGCAGAAGTTCACAGGCACAGTAACACAGTGCTGCTCCAGAGTTATCCCATCCCAAAAACACACACCAGGACGGGTCAGCCACCATCCCTGCTGCCACAGGCTGCTGCTGGGGTCCATTCCTTGGCATTCTCAATGGGATTTGCCCATCCTGTCTGGCTGTGCTTGCCATCCCTCCCACTGCCACGGCCCCACGTGACCAGCAGTGCCTGGCCACTTGCTCCTGCTCTCCCAAGAAAACCCTGCAGGGTTTATTCACTTACCTGCTGAGACCTCTGAATAGCAGCATCAATTTCTTCCACCCTCTGCTTGATGGTGTCACTGACCAGCTTGTAGCGCTCGTTGGTGTCTGACACCAGCTTGTCCAGCCCCTCCCGGGCTCTCCAGGGAACCAGCTCCAGCAGAGCCCGGCTCACCTCGTTCACCGTGTCCAGGACAAGCCTGTGCTCCATCACCTCCTTCTTCAGCTCCTGTGGAAGCCACCCATGGATGTGTGTCCTTCCCAGCTCCTCCCAGAGCGGAGAACAAACCACCCCCACACATCCCCATCCCAGGCTGCTGCTCTCCCACCTTTTGCCGCTGCTGGAATTGGGGGATCTGCTCTCCAGCAGGGGATTGTGCCCCACTGGAAGCCAGCTCGTCCTCCACCTTGCTCATCCACCCAGTGAGCTCCTCGTGGGTGGACTGGAATTTGGTGGCCAGCTGCCGGGCCTGCTCCAGCGTGCGCAGGGCCTTGGAGCTGGCGGCGGTGATGTCGGAGTAGCGGGTCTTGATCCCATCCAGCTTCTCCTGGATCAGCAGCACCTCCTCCCCTGAGGGACAGCAGCAAGGGGAAAATGATGTTGGGCTCTGGGGGCTGAAGGAGCCACCCCAGGAGGCTTCAGGAGCCACTTTCTCTGTCCCTGCCCCTTTTAAACAGCGAATTCCAGCCTCGCTTTTCTGTGTATTAATGCAACTTCGGCTTGTTTTTACTAAGAGTTGACATTTTCCACCAGCATAACATCTACCCCATCCCTGGGATGGGATGGGATGGGATGGGATGGGATGGGATGGGATGGGATGGGATGGGATGGGATGGGATGGGATGGGATGGGAGTGTGCTGCAGAGCCTGGCTTTCCCACAAGCCCCAAAGCCACCCCAACTCAGTTCTCAGCAACGGGTCACAGCTCCAAGAGAAAAGGGTCAGTTCACCCCTCGCTGCTGTTTCCAAGAGGACACAGAGCTGCCTGCCAAATCCTTTGTAATCACTCTTCCTGCTCCACAGCTCCCACAAGGACACAGGGCTGTACATCTGCTCTGAGCAGACCACATCTGAAGGAAACGCAGCGCCCCGACCTCTCTTCCCACTCATAAACATAAACTCACACCCACGTGGCAACAGCCACAACTGCTCAGTCTGGGAAAGCAATATTAGGAGAGGGCTGGGGGTATTTTTAACCTCTTTTCCATGTGATTTAGCAGCTGGCTGCAGTGAGAAAAGCCTCCCTCAGCACTGAGCATCCCCACAGCAGCAGTGGGAATCACCCGCTCCCCAAGCTGTGAGGTTGGGATTTTGGGACCAAGCAAATCCTAAACTGGAATGTTTGTGGCTTAGCATCCAAGCCTGGATGCAAACCAGCTACTTTGGGAGCTTCCAAAAGAAAATGAAGACCTGAGGGAGAAAAGCCTCCACCCAACAGAGCATGGACTTCCCAAGAAAAAGCATGTGGAGGAGGGATTCCCAGACCCCCCACATTTCCCAGAGTGTGCCGAGATTCCTCTGTGTTACCTGTGGTTTGCTTCAGGAGAGCTTGTCCATTTCTAATGGCTTGGTCCACATTCTTTTTCCTGTTCACAATTTCCTCATTCAGAGCCTGAAGAAAAAGGCAAATTTGGGTTATCCTGCTGCTGGCAGGTCCCTGTGTCCTGCCAGCCAGAGATGCTATGGGGGGCATGAACATCCCTACTGAGCACAGGCACGGTGGACAACCCCTCTGAAAACTGTCCAGTCATCCTGCTATTGGAATTATTGGGATTTTTGGGACTCAAAGGCACAAATCTCAGAGCAAACCCAACCCAACCCATTTGATTTTTGTCATCAAAGGACTTGCCCTTATATTAGGCAGAACCTCACTCTTGAAAAGAGCCTGTACAGCCCCAGGGAGTGGAAGCAGAGGCTTCCTCGGTGGCCAGCCCAGCTCCAAAAAGCCACCAGACTTTTCCAGCTCTCAGTTTTGGAAACAGCATCCAGCTTTCTGAAGGCACAGAGTGGCCAAGCTGGCTCAGACACTGTTCACAAATCAAATGAACCATCTGAAGCTCCCCCGCCTTGAGAAACCCTTTTTTTGGGGGGGGGGGGGGTGGGGGGTTTATGTGTTATAAACAATTGCTGTTTATAACACATAAAACCTCTTTACACTCCTCTCCAAGCCTCGCAGAGACCCAGCAGCAGAAAAAGCCTCGCAAAATTAAAGTCAGGCCACAAGCATAAACAAAACCAGGCGAAATGCAACAAAACAAACACGGAAGAAACAAAAAAAAAAAAAAAAAAAAAAAAAAAGAAAAAAAAAAAAAAAAAAAAAAAAAAAAAAAAAGAAAAATACCAGCTGGTCGGCATGCTGCTTCTGCAGGACGTCCCGTTTGTAATCCTTTATGGACACTGAGCCCAGCTTGTCCTCCACCTCAGCCAGCCAGTTGAGCACTTCCACCTCCTCCTCCCCAAAAAGCCTGGCGTTGGCCAGAGCCTGGGCTAGCAGTGCTGCCTTCCGGCCACACCGGTCCCGCACCTCGCCGTAGCGGCTCTGCAGAGCCTCTAATTTCTCTGCCAGCAGCCTCTGCTCAGCAGCACAGCTCAGGGAGGACAGGGACTGCCCGACCCCCAGTGCCCGAGACACGTCGGTAGAGTGGCTCTCTATCTCTTCCTCAAGAGCCTGAATGGTGGAGGGTAGAATGGACAACAGAAAGGGGTGGGGAAACAAAAATAAAAAAATGAGTGGGGGATGAGGGAAATGAAAGAAACACAACGTAAAAGGGGGAATGCAACAATGAATGCAACTGAAAAAACAGAGGAGACAAAAAAGCCACCCCTGAACGGGCAAACTGAGTAGAAATTAAAAAGAAACACATGAATGGGAATGGTTTTTTTCTATCCAAATCTGCTGGGAGGTGCAAGGACATCAGTTTAATGTTTACCCACGCTGGTGGGTCAGGGCTTGCAGCCTTCTCTGTACATAAAACAGCTTGGATAACTCCTCCAGTCCTTGTTTGTGCCAAAAACCTCTCTGGTTGTGGTGGAAACAACCACTGGAGCGGGACCTGACTCCAACCACCTCCATCCTGCTCCTGCACAGGTCCTACCTTGTGGCGGCTGATCTGCTGCTGGATTTTGGCAGTCTGGGTACCAATGGGCTCAGAGTTGGCCAGTTTCTTCTCTGTCACTGACAGCCAGTCGGACACGGGCTCCGTGGTTTCATGGAACTGCTTTGCCAGCACCAAGATATCCTCCAGCTGCTTCTGCCTGTAAAAAGTAATCATAAAATTAGAAGGAAATAATTTTTCAAGGCCAGGTTGGATGCAGCCCTGAGTGACCTGGTCTGGTGGAAGGTGTCCCTGCTCACAGCAGGGGGTTGGAACAAGATGGTTTTTCAGGTCCCCTCCAGCCAAAACCAGCCTGTGATTCTTTGAGTCAATGAAAACACCAAGGAGCAGCTCCCAGTAGGAGCCAGGCATGGGAAGCAGCTTCAGGTATTTGGAAGAAGGAATCAAAGCAGCTCTGTTCAGAGCAAGGTGAGACACCATTGTCAGGCAAGCTGCAATGGCAAAGATAAAAATCAATGTGGAGGAACTGCAAAATAAGCTTTTCCTGCAGCTGTGCCTTTAGGATGCAGTTTATTGCCCTGGGAAGGTGGCAGAAGGGTTTCCCCATTGTGCAGCTCTTCATGAAACAGTTTGAGATGGGAAGGACCTTAAAGATCATTTAGTTCCATTTGTTCCATCCCTATCACTGTCTTGGAGATCCCTCAGCTTGTGGTCAGGCTCTCAGTCTGTCAGAGCTCCTGGTTAAAGACAATCCTGGATGGACAGTCCTGGATAGACAGGACACGTTGCCTTGTTGGCAATGATTAAAAACACGGAGAAGGGTCCAACCTGGCCCTCAGAAGTGACTTCATAACCTCAAATATCAGCTTAGGTAGAAATAAGTAACTCATAAACAAGATTCTGGCAGCATAAAGGTGTCAACAGGATGTCGCTAAATGTTAAAGCTTACAGGAATAAAAATAACATCCCTCCCCTGCAGGGAAATTATTTAATCTCAGCTCTTCCCTGCCATTGTAAACCACTGCTATCAGCATCAGCTCCCAGCCAGCCTTTGACTCCTCATGTTTTCCAGCTGTTTCCAGGATGTATCCGCACCGAAATCTCCGCCAGCTTCCCGAATGCCGTCACCCCAGGCTCTGGGGCACGGTGACTCGTGGGATGAGCTGTCCCAGTGCCTCTCACCTGGCAGCTGCCCTGGCCAGCAGCCCTTCCCAGCGCCGTGCCAGGCTCTCCAGCTGCCCCACGATCTTGTCCCGATCCGCGGGCTCGGCCGCCTGCGCGATCCTGTCGCCCTCCGCCTGGATCATCTCCACCGTGGCTTTGCGATCGTCCAGGAGGCGCTGGAGCAGCTTTTGGGGAAGCAAAGGAAGGGGGGAAGTTACCAGATTGGGGCAGCAGAACCAAATCCAGCCCTTGGAGGGGTCAGGTCTCTAATTGTGGCTCAGAACTGCTGCCAGTGCTGGGCTGAGACCAGGCCCAGCCCAAGGGGGATGGGTCTGCCTTCAAAACCAGTTCAAAAAATTATAGTTATATTATATTGTTATATTGTTATATTATGTTACATTATAATAATCACATGCTTTGATCTGGGCAGCCCTGAAGTGGTCAGGCAGCTGCACAGGGTGATCATTGTAGGTCCCATCCAACTGGACTTTCATTTATTCTATTCTATTCTATTCTATTCTATTCTATTCTATTCTATTCTATTCTATTCTATTCTATTCTATTCTATTCTATTCTATTCTATTCTATTCTATTCTCCTTTTCCTCTTTCCTTTCCCTTTTTTCTTTCCCCTTTTCTTTTCTTTTCCCTTCCCCCTTCCATCTTTTACACTACTCAAGATCCAAACCACTTCTGTGCCAGAAGAGTTTTTCAAGTCTTCCCCACCAACCCCCTCCAACTTATCAAGTTTTTAACTGCCACTTGAAGCACATTTCCTCTTCCAACCTCCACATGCCGGACCAAGCCTAGGTAAGAATTAATTTCTAAACTATTTCCCCATGACCACACTTGACCTTCCCTCCTCCCACTCCAAGGGCAGGCGCCGACCCCAGGCTGTTATCTCAGCAAACACCGGCACACCTCGGGCCTGCTCTCACACTTTGTAACATTCCCTTTGTCCAAACACCCAAACCAGGCCCTGCACCACCACCAGCTCGCTCCTGACACAGCAGAATTATCAGCACAAAGCAAAACTCAGGGCTGGAAAAACACGGCCAACCAGCAAAACCAACTTCAAGAGGCAGCGGGACAACGAAGGGACGCGGTGACTTAGATGATGGAGATCGCTGAGTGTGGGCAAACTGTTCATTACATTGGGATGTGAGGAACTGAGATCTACCAGGAAAGAAGCATGGACATCCCAGCTGGACACCCAAAACATTATTTGGTTGTCCTGAGTTCCCCTCTCAAGAGAGCCACCCAGTGCTCACTCACCTTCTGCTCTTGGATCTGGGCTTTCACCACCTTGTACTCGGCAGAGGGAGGTTTCTGGTTGGAGATGAGCTCCTCGGTGTCTGCCAGCCAGCTCAGCAGTGGCTCCAGGGCATCCTGGAACTTCCCACAGTGCAACAGGGCCTCCTGCAGCTGAGCCACCCGCTGGGCCACCTGCACCCCAAAAACAACCCCACTGCAGTGTCAGGCACAGGCACCGGAGCCTCAGCTCCCTGCCTGTGATCCCCTCCTTCCCCCAGACCCCAGAGAAAGCAGGGACAGCCCCTCCCCATGCTCCCACCTTCTTGTTGAGGGTGTTCCAGCGGGTGTTGATTTCTTCCATGTCGTGCTCCAGCCCTTGGACATCACAGTTTTTCCCGGCGCTTTGGATGAGTCCCTGACCAACTCCATTGACTTGCTGTAGTTTTAGCTGGAGGGGATCCACTTGCTCCTTCTGGAATTGCTGTGGGGTGGAAAAGGTGGGAGAGAAAAGGTGATTTATAATCTGCTCTTCCAGCTGCTCAATCTTTCCATGGATACAACAAGCTTTCCTCTCTAGGGAAGATGCAGTAGCCACTTGCACTGATTTTATTGGAATCGTTCAAGTTTGTCTAAACTCCTCCCTTGCCTTGACCTAGTGACACAGATGTCACAGGCATCTGCTGGTGTGGAGCACAGCTCAGGGTCTATCCACACCCACCTCTGGTTTTAAATGGGTAAATCCCATTTTTCCAAGCACTGGAGTGAGGTAAAAAGAGAAAACTGAGGAAGAAATGAGAGCATCGGCTCCGACTTGCCATCAGATTGGGAAATAACGCTCCTGGGGAAAAACCCCAAGCAATTCTCACAGTGAAGCTATTGAGAACGGAGACCTGACATCATATGAGTTTTGTTAACCACGAAATTACAGGCAGCGAGGAGCTCGCTGTATTTCGAAAGACAAAGGCAATAGGCAATTAATGTGCGAGTCGTTTACCACAGATTTGGCACGGTCCTGCCTGGGAATCCTGTGGGGAAAAGCTTTCTAAACCAAAAAAGATTTGATAGGGAAGGGGGAAGAGAGCGAATGAAGCTCCCCATTGTCAGGAGAGGCAGCAGGGAGAATCCTGTTTCTCTGGAGGAGATAAATGCTCTTTATCAGAGCTGGGGATCTGCTGGAACCACGCGCTGCCTGTGCACCATCCCTCTGCAGTCCTTCCCCACCAGTCCCAAGGGACAAGCCTGCCCTGTCCCCACAGCAAACACCCCAAAAATAGGGAGCAGATTCCTGGCCCACAAGCCCATGCAGAGCACGGGTCACCCCACAGCCAGCACCGGGCAGGAGCAGAGCCCTTGGCCCTGTCACGACGTTTTCCCGTTGGGAGGCAGAGGGGATGGCAACCAGCCACTGCTCCCTGTGCCCAAGAATGCACGGGCACTGCCTGCACTGAAAAATTCCCACTTGGATGCAAGATCTCCCCCAGCAGAGCAGCGGCTCGTGGAGGACACGGCTCTCTGCACCCAGCAATCGCTTTGCTCCAGAGGAGCACGAAGCAAAACCCCCTAAAACCACCAAAATCCCCCAAAACACACAGGCACAGCTCCCAGCCCGAACAAGAGGCACTGCTTTGACTTTCCCTGCCTCATTTCCAAGGGAAAAAAAAGCTACTTCTTCCCAGCAGAGCTCAGGAACTGGAGGGCAGGGAGGTCCCTCCAGGACATGAGTGAAGGGTGAGCTGGCAGACACTGTCCAGAGCTGTTTGCTCATGGAGAATTCTGCCACGGTTATAAGAAATAAATGGGGACTTGGAATCACCAATTCCCGGGCTGTTCTCCTGTTACTGTTTATATATGGAGCTGCTGGGTAGAAGAGCCAAACCCACAAAGGGATCAGGCTGATAAGCCTGGCATGCCAGGCTGGTCTGAGCTCTCCATGTACTGCAAAACAAACTCCAAAGGAGCCAGGCAGGGAGGGAACCCTGTGGAAAGCCTGGATGATCCAACCAGGGGTACCTGTAACACAGGTATCAGCCAGCCTGAGAGCCTGATGCTCCCTGAGGAGCCTGACAAAAATAATCCCAGCAACAGCCCGAGGCTGAGTGTGTCCAACACACTTGTTTTCCTTTGCTCATAAAAGGTTCCAGTGATTTAGTTCATTAACCTCACTGTGACTCAGCTTGGAAACAAATATTTAATGATTCCCCTTTGCTGTGGAGCAAGGTGTCCTGCCCTGGGGAAGAGCAGGACAGACATTCTGGGAGAGCAGAAGGACATCTGCTCCACCACACCTCCTCCTCCTCCTCCTCACTCCCAGAGAGGCTTCTCAAAGCATCCCCTCACTTTCTGCTTCCCTCATCTCCCTTAACCCCACTGCTGCTGGATGTGGAATTCCAGGAAGCATCTCCAGCAATGCTTGGAGCAAGGGGAAGGTTTGTGGGGTTAACAATCAGAGGTGCTGAACCTAAAACAAGGATCCCCCCACTGAATTTCAAGCAACAGACAACTATGGCAAGAACCCAATGGATTTTCCCTCACCTGGGTCCCCTCTGGGTGTCCCAGCCCACGCTCACATGGACCCCCATGTGAAATCACCTCTCCAAGCCCCTCCACGTGCCTATCTCAAAGGGGTGGTACAGCCCAAAGGATGACTAATTGCCACCAAATCGGGATTTTTGGTGCTGACTAACTTCTGATGTCTCCTTAGTGATATTTCTCCTAATCCAGATGGCAGGAAATCAGCGCTCGGCTGTGGGAACTCCAGCACCGAGGTCCCTCCAGGCAAGAGCCACGAGCACCACAAATCCCCAAACACCAGAGAGAATCTGAGCCCCTCCCCAAGCCTCTTCTGAGCCTCAGCACCTCAATGCTCACAGAAAAAACTACAGACAGCGATGACTGCACAGGACAGGAATTGCTCGCACTTGATTCATTTTACAGGTTTCTCTTTCTTGACATATTTTCTGCTTCAAAGATGAGAACTCCCTGCCAGGAGCCAGAGAGAAGGCTTTTCTGAAGTCCGTGATTTCCATCTGAGTGACCACAATGTACTTTAATAAGCCAAAAAAGTGTAAGTCAACATTTCAGCTCATCGAGCAGCGAGAATCTTTTGCCTCCCTTACTTACACAACCACACAATTCCCCCCCCCACCCCCCCCCAAAAAAAACTTTTTGCCTGCCAAATTCAAGCCGATCTCAGGAGGGAGAAGGCTGTTTGGAAGCCCAGATCGTGCGTTGCTGAGTGGGCTCCCACCTCCCACCCATCCCTGGAGTGCAAAATAATGCGATTTCTGCGCCTGCAGCCCCGGCTGCGGGAGCCTGAGCAACAAATACCTCGTTATCTGGAACGAATCCATCTGGGAGAGCAGGGGGCCCTTCTGCCATCAGAGCGGCGCCAAGGGGTCCCTCTGTCCCTGATGTCCCCTCTCCCTCGCTGGGACAGAGGGAAAGGGCACCCCCACAGCTGCGGGGACGGAGGTGGCCCCTCAATACAGCCCTGGGGAGGGTTTGTGCCCTGGGTGCTGTGGCAAAGGGTGTCCCCAGCAGCTCTGGGCTGGTGGGACCCTCTGGGAGGGGTGAGAAGGCACCAGGGGGACCCTCCCAAGCTGCCACCCCCGCTGCAGGTGCGCTCGCAACGGGGTCATCCTCCAAAGCCACCACTTCAGCAGGCAGGTGCTCCAGGACGGGCGGTGCGACCATGATGGCAAAGTCATCTGTATCCCCCAAGGCCACTACCAGTGGCACAGGGTCACCACCGAGGTCCCCGGCACCCAAGACGAGTGGCTTGGCCGCTGGTGGTGGCACAGTGGCAACAGGCACGTCAGCAAAGGGTGGTGGGGCTTCCAGAAGCTCCTCCACCATCAAGGGCGTGGCAGTGGTGGTGGCTCCTGGAGGTTCCTCAGCATCCATGGTAGGATCCCTGGTGGCTGGTGGCATCCCCTGAGCCTGGGGCTCCAGGACAGCCACATCTCCTGGTGAAAATGGGTGGGTTGGAGCAGAAAGCTCCCCAAAATCCCATGGGATGGCAGGCCCTGCAATAGACAATGTGCCAGGAAGCTCTTCAGGGGCAGCTGGGCTGGCAGGACATGGGACCTCCCAGCTGGGGGCAAACAACAAGTCCACATCTCCTGGCTGTAGGATGGCTGCTGGTGTCCCCCCATGTGTGACAGCCACCTCCACAGGGCACCCTTCTGTGTGGGCAGCCCCTTCCAGAGACAGGCCACGGCCCAGGGAAAACACTTCCCACGGGAGGTCCTCAACAGGCACCGGGAATGTTGTTGGAGCCTTGGAGCCTGGCTCTGATGCAGAGCCAGTGTGGAAAGGCAGCAGAGAACCACAGCAAACATCCCCACTCTCTGCTGCATGAGTCCAGCCATCAGCTCCACTCCCTGCCCCCAAATCTGTGGCTTCATCCTCAGAAACCAGTTCTGGGACATCCCAGTTGGTGACCTCAGTCCTTCCAGGCAGGAGGTGATGGGTCCTGAATGGATCCATGCCCTCAGTACCAGCCTGGCTGTGCTGTGGGGGGGACCCCAGCTCCTCCATCGCTGTGTCTGGAGCTGGGGGCTGGCAGGGGGACATTTGGCCAGGACAGGTCCCCTCAGGAAGCAAGTCTTGGTTATCTTCACCCCACCCCACTGGAGCACTGGGGTACCCATCTCCCCCCAGTCCAGCTGCTGGATGTGCCCCTGTGCCAGGACATGGCATCCCACCAGCCAC
The DNA here is from genome assembly GCA_013399835.1 of Leptocoma aspasia. Lineage (NCBI taxonomy): Eukaryota > Metazoa > Chordata > Aves > Passeriformes > Nectariniidae > Leptocoma > Leptocoma aspasia. Next base: position 109,763 of record VXAX01004309.1, on the reverse strand, counting down.
AACCTCCAGGTCCACAAGTGGGTCAGGATCAACCTCCCCCACCAGCCCTGGGGAACACTCCAGGAGGGACCCCAGCCCTGCCATGGCCACGGGGCTGGGGGAGGCCCCTCCATCCGAGTCCGTCGGGGTGACAGCCAAGGTGTCCCTTTCTGAGAAGGGCTCTGTCAAGGGCTCCAGTGTGCTCAGCACCTGTGAGCTGCAGGTGACATCCAAGTCCTCCAGATCTGACACAACGGCAGAGTCTGAGGCGCTGATATCCAAGGGGGCCCTGTGCTGACCCCCTTCAACCACCAACCCAGCCAGTTTGGCCGAGTCTGGGTCCAGCCCCTCTGAGTCCATTGGGGACAATTGAATCTCCAGGCAGCTGGGGACAGCTCCATCACCCCCATCCTCATTCAGGCACTGCTCTTCCAGCTCCAGGAACATCTGCACCGAGTCCGTGTCGGACAGCTCGGGGCCCGTGGGGCTGGTTGAGCGCTCCAAAACTGGAGCAAAGTCCTCAACCCCACATTGCACCGCCACGTCCTCCGTGCAGCACGTGCTGCCACCACCCCCCGGGGACATGCAGGACTGGGAGGTCCCCGGGCTGGGGGCAGAGCCATCCTCTGGAGCAGTGGATTGTTCCCTTTCTTCAGAAATATCTGCCAAGCAACAGCTCCTCTTTTCCTCTGCCACCAGAACAGCCTTTCCTCTCTCTGACAGCGTCGCCTCCTCCCACTCCTCCATCATCACCCAGCGCTCGTCCTCCTCAAATCTCAGCTCAGACTCCGTTTTCTCCCTGAGATTGGAGGTGATGAGAATATCCAGTCCCGTATCCAGCAGCTCTTCACTAAGGCACGGAGAGAGGTTGACGTTCTCCACTGTAGAGTCTGACTCGGAGGCCTCCAGGGTCTCCTGGTGCCCATCGTTGAAGTTTCCCCTGATGAAATTCTTCCTGGCTCGTGGCCAGGTGGCACTGGGGAGCCGGCGGGCCCTGGCCAGGTCCCTGACGCGGCTGTCACCAGCGTTCAGCAGGGCCTGGCGCTCATCCCGGGGACCGCCATAGCCATCCACACTGAACTGCTTGGCCACCAGCGCCTCTGCCGTGCCAGATGACCTGGAGACGTGCTCCAAGGTGAGAGACTCCGACATGGGCTCGCCGTGGTCGGGCTGGCCTGGCTGCTCGGCGAGCATGGCACTGGAATCCCGCTTATCCTGCAGGGAAGGGTTGGAAGCGCCCGCCTCCGACACCTCGCTCAGGGAAGCCCCCATCCTTTCCGCAAATTCGGTGAAGTTGGGCGGCATGAAGGACTTCCACGAGCGCCGGTTGACGTTCTCCTTCTTCTCGGGGTTCGGTCGCCTCTTTGGCGGAGCCGGCGCCGGCTTGGAGACGTCGCTGCTGAGCTTCAGCTGGTCAAAGATGACTCGCTCATCCAGCTTTTTGGCTTCCGGCGGCCTGGACTCGAAGACGTTGGCAGCTCCCAGAGTCCCGTTGCTGGATATGGTGCTGCCATCCCCCTTGCCGAGGGTGCTCTTGGAGAGCTGGTTGAGCTTCGATCCCTGATCGATCTGCTCGTTAATTCTCATCGTGTCGTATATCGATCTCTGGGGCACGTAGCAATCCTCTATATAACCATCCTCATCCTCGCCCTTCCCCAGGCAAGTGCGGTTCTGCCGTAAACAGTCTGGCCGGCTCAGTGGTTTGCCCATACTCTTGTCCTTATGGATGACAGAACCACCCCGGCAACCTTTTGCCCACCACGGCAGGAAGCATCACACGGCCAGCAGATCCCAAACCCGCCGGGGCAGCCTCTAATCCCAAAGTGACACTACGGGGATGGGAAGGGGGACCGGCAGCACCGGCTCAGCAGCCCTACCGGTGGTGCCGAGCAGTGAAACAACCCATCTCATCTCCCCCGGCCCCCCTAAAAAACCCCATCCATCAGCGGATCATCCAAAATCCAACAGCTTCGGTAAAATATTCCAAGCGGTTCGCGACACAAACGGCGGAAGAGTTTGAAGCTCTTAAATTATCCCGTCCGTCCTTCTTTACTAACAAAGGCACTGCTTGTCCCGGCCGCTCCCGGCTGGCAGTGGCGAGCGGCTCCGCGCGTTTTCTGCCCAGCTCCGAGCGCCCTGGAAGTCCAGCTGGTCCGAATTAGCCTCTCCCCCCGACTCTCGTGTTTTCATTTGAACCGAGCTTGTCAGCGGATATTCGTACAACTTTAAACACAGGAAGTTCTTCATTCAGGGCAAACTCGGAGGTTTCCTGTCTCAAAAACATGATGGCATTGTCGCTGCCGTCACCTCGCCCGGTGCCACCGGCAGTGGCGGAACCCCCAAAATCCACCCGGTGGGTGCGCGGCGCTGGCGGCACGGCCGCGGACTCCGGCGGTGGAGGAAGCCTGCTGGGTCTTCGCTTTTTTCTTTTTCGCTTTCTCCCCAGGAAAAAAAAAAATTGCCTATAAAACGCATCCAAAAATGGCAAAGGGACGGAGTGGGATGGAATCCCCTGAGTTGCCTCCGGGAGCCTCCGGGGGGGACGGGGAGCAGCCGCGGCTGGAGGCGGCTGTTGCCGCTGCCGCTGCTGCTGCTTCTTCTTCTTCCTCCTCCTCCTCCTCCTGCTGCTGCTGCTGCCGGCCCCGCTCGCACTAACTTTCCCGGCGGCCGGTGTCGGGCTGCGGCGGCTCCGCGCCACCGGGCGGCCCGGCCATGGCGGGGCGGGGGGCGGC